>JACDTU010000029.1:0-236490 GCA_022376465.1 Cubamyces lactineus
ACCTTTGTCAAACACCTGCTTCCGGTACGATCTAGTCTCACGCTGAGTACGCTCAACTGGATACACCAACACGTCTGCGCTGTCCTCTGCTTCCTCATTGCCGTCTCCTGCAAGTCGATCACCATACGTCACAAAGTGCACATCTGGGAACGCTCGCTTGACTGCCTGCACTAACGTCTCTCCCATGTTACGTCTCACGAGAGAACCATCCGGCAAAGTCCACCTTCCTCTGAAGTCCTTCAGAAGGAGACCATCCTTCAGATACTTCTGGAGCTGGGGACACTCACCTATGATGTGCCCTATCTCTCCGCAACCAAAACATCCTCCTGCGTTTGGCAACGGTTGCCTGTACGACAAGAATCGGTTAGGGTCCGGACGAGATATATGCGGCGGCATCATCCTCCTTCCGTCGACACGGTCGGGTGCAGCCTGATTCACCTGCGGGCGAGGCAAGCAATCAGCAGCAATAGGCTTCATAGTGCATGCCTTCAGAAACAACAATCCATACTGAGGATCATTCACTGACAACTTCTTCATCTTTTCGACCAACTCGTCGAACTCCTTCTCTTCCACTTTCGTCTCCTTTCCGGCCTTATTCTCCTTCTCCACGGCTCGCGGCACTTCTTGCGGCAGCGCCCTATTGAAATCTTCGTCGTCCGAATCTTCATCGTCATCCTTCCATCCCGACTGAGTCTTCCTACTCTTTGCCAATGTCTTCTTCGTCCTCTTCGTGCTAGGCCTCTCAAGTTCCCGCAGATCATCTGACTGGTCTTCATCAGAGTCGTCCTCGTACCAATCTTCCGATCCAAGCCTCTCTGTGTCAAACCTATCCACTCCCAGAATTGCCTCGGCGGCCTTCCTGATAGCTTCGGGCTTAAACGGCTCAGCCATGTCATGACTCGGGTCCTTCAAAAGAATCCTAGCTTCCAATCGCTTCCGGAATGGCCCATATAAGCCTGTCCACATGTAGTAGGCGTAGTCATCGGCGGTGAGCTTGCCTTGACCCTCTAGCCAACCAGCAATACGGATAAACTTACGAAGGTACCTGCGCCAATCCTTCAACTCATGGATAGGCTGCTTCCTAGAATGAGCGACAAAAGCTTGAAGGTCACGGATCCTGAAACGCTTATCTTCGAGATCAGCATTCCAGAAAATGCGAACATTCTGCTTCAGCTCCTCCCAGTTATGCGACCTATACGCTGAAAATCCCTGAATTGTCTCGCGAACAATTTTGCTGCAGTAATCCACTATGGTCTCGCATTTCTCACGAGGCGAGAGGTTATGTAACATGGCTAGCCTCTCAAACCTACGCAAGAACTGCTCCACCTGAGCCGGATCCCCTTTGAACGTTTTTGGGGCCAGCTTTGTCCCTTCCATCGGCAGGTCCATGACTGAACGTGACGACGGGATGGAAGAAAGATCGCTTCCATAGGACGGGCTGTGTGCTCTACTGCTACGTGCATCCATTGTCGATGACATCGGAATTCTACGCGCTGGAACGATAAACTTCTCTACTTGATTCCTGATCTATTGTGTACTGAAACTGAGACACTCTCTCTGTGCACCCCTCGCGGTGGGCTCCAGATGTCGCGAGTGGGGTCGGTCTCGGTCCTTTGCTTGGCTAGGGACTGATGGGTGCGTGTAACACACTCAAAAGCGGAAGTATGTATGCAGAAAGCGTAAAGGATCGCACCTCACAGAAGTGACAAGATACCTTCTAACTGACTACTGACAGACTACCTATGGACTACCGTACTCAAAACAATCAAAAAATCTTCGACCGAGGGTGGGATACCAACAGTTCTATGAAGATCAAATGAAAGAAATGAGGGGTGACACAGAATACGTTTCTCGAATACGAGTCTCGAAACGATTGAACCAAAAGACCTCACGTTGCCGCAAAGCTTGTCGGTTTTCCTCCTTTCCAGACAGTGGCTCTGCCGAGTTCGGGGTGGCCCTTACTTGGCGAAGTACGCTATTAATAGAATCTACGGAATTAACTAAGTCTATCGAACCTAGTAAGATTAGACCTCTACTTCCCAGGTCGTAATGATCTCGAAACCTTCCCAGAAACCTCCGGTAACTACCAGAAAGCTTCCTCCACCTACTCTAGAACGTACCGATAGAGCTGGTAGAGTTTCCCCTAACTAACCCACACGGCGTGCACGCTCTCGTCAACGGTCAACGGTCTAAGAACCGCCCTATCCCGTTCTTCCTTCGATCTACCGACGTGTATCTGCACTCAGACTGCGAAACCCCAGACTCGGCTGCGAAGGTCCAACCTGTAGTGACTTACGATATAACTCGTGGTTCTACCGAGCGATGGTAAGGCCCAATCGAACGTGTTCCACACGGAGAACTATTTGAACGATTGCCCTACGATGACTCGCGCAGAAACCTTCCCTGCTGCTGTACTTGCTGAGAACTTGACGGCGATTGCTGGACTTGCTGACTATCGACTCGAACTTGCTGCCTTGCTGGTTTGCTGGTGCTTGCTGATACTTACCGCAGCTTTGCTGGCTGGCTTCAGACTTTACTCGCTTGTGAGAAAGTCCTACTGTGATCTCTTGATATGATTCTCTATTTTCCGGGGCCTTGCCAGTCGAGTATATATACTCTCCCAGAAAGCTTCCGGCGCATTCTATCTACATTACTAACTACTTACTAATGTATGACTAACTAGTTCTCTGAACCTTCCATAACATTCTAGGGTGTTCTACCAAGGTCTGGGATGCTCCAGGCTTTGCAAATTACCCTGCCAAACGGCTGTGTACACTGCCCCAAGGCTGTGCGGTCACTGCCTCCTCTAAGTCTTTGAAGTCCCGGAAGATTCCAGGCTGTGAACTGCCTCAAGAACCTTCTAGTTCCTCCTTGTGTGTTCTAGTATCCTCTAGCATGAGCTGGAACATTCTAGAACAGTGTATGGCTGCGCCATTGGTTGTCGTGTCCGAGGCTGTTCATGGCTGTGCGTTGCTAGCTTCACAGCCTCGATGGCAACACCGTATAGCCTTGCATAGCCTCGTTGCTGGTAGTACTGCCTCAGATACCTCTCTTAGGTATGCCTCTGGCATGAATCTGGCAATGGAAAAAGTGATGAACGTCCATTGAGATCGCGAAAGGAGTGACTGTCCGAAAGAATGACTGTATCTAAGAAGTCCATGTCCGATACCCGTTCCCTCAGCTCGCGTACAGATACTGGAATTCCCCCTGAATGTGGTCATCCAGTTCCCACTCGTCGATGTTCGGGGACTGTCCAACCACTGTGGATGTGTGAGATTCCAACGTGTACATATGAGCGAAATGAAAAACTTGCCCGAGTTGTGCCGGTCGCTGTCGGGTCGCAACCATCCAAGCCAGCTCCGCAACCGAATGTACCACCACCGAGTCCCTTCGAAGAATGCGTAGGGGACTGCCAAGGTGACACTGGCAGGGGAGTGTGGGTGTTCTACCCACAGAACGATGCGCGTCTGCTGGTATTCGACCACGCGCGTGATTCGCCCCGTGAAACGTCGTTGGTCGGGGAGCACTAGTCGGCAGTAGCTTCCCACCCGGGGAACAAACCATCGTGGGCGCACCTCCTTGTTTGCGGGTTCAACGTCTACCCACACATCTCGCTCGTCGACTTCCTCGCCTAACGCGACTGGTCGTAGCCGATGCAGGAAGAGGCCGTCGGGTCGGAAAAGAACGTGGTGGTCCAGGCCATAGGCTACTACGGGGCAGCGGGGTATTTGGTCTGGCTGAACGTCTCGGGGAATCGCGTGCTGGACAGCCAAGGGAAGATCGAATGACATGCCGACCATGATGGGTGATGATGAGAAGCTGACTGACTGCGCATCTGTGCCACGTTGATGATCACGTTGCTGCTCAGTCATCCGCTTACTCAGGTCTGGCACGTGACTTTTAGCTAATCCGTTCCCACTGACTTGTACTGATTCTGCCATGTCCAGGTACCAATCCAAATTGGTGCGTGACAGCGTCCTGTTTCTGACACCATGGTACCCCCGCCAGCTCCGGCTGAGCGTACTCCGTCTACTCCGACTACTTCGGAACTACCGACTTCTCCTCCTCCGAACTCCGTACCCCGGATCTCCCTTGTGAACGCTGCTGCTTTCGCTCGAGCTTGCAAACTCCCGGGGTCCGCGAGTTATACCCTGAATCTGTCTACCCCGGACTTGGCTACTGCGCGAAGTTCGTCCCTCTCCGACTCTCCCCCGGACCTCACCGGAGTTCCGGAAGAGTACCACGAGTTTGCGGACGTCTTCAGCAAGACCAAGGCCGACATCCTACCGGAGCATCGCCCCTACGACCTAAAGATCGACCTGGAAGAAGGGGCTACTCCGCCACTCGGACCTATCTACTCCCTCTCAAAACTCGAGCTCGACACGCTTCGGGAGTACATCGACGAGAACCTCCGATCGGGGTTCATACGTCCGTCCAACTCCCCCTGCGGAGCTCCCGTTCTCTTCGTCAAGAAGAAGGACGGATCTCTTCGCCTTTGCGTGGACTACCGGGGTTTGAATAAGATCACCCGGAAGGACCGCTATCCCCTTCCTCTCGTCTCGGACTTGCTGGACGCACCTCGGAAGGCCCGGATCTATACCAAAATCGACCTCCGTCACGCCTACAATCTAGTCCGCATAGCTCCCGGAGATGAGTGGAAGACCGCGTTTCGGACTCGCTATGGGTCCTTCGAATGGTTAGTCATGCCGTTCGGACTTTCTAACGCGCCCGCTGCCTTTCAGTGGTTCGTCAATGACATCTTCGCGGACATGCTCGATGTGTGCGTCATCGTCTACCTGGACGACATCCTCATCTACTCCGACAACCCCGGGCAACACCGCAAGCACGTCAAAGAGGTACTCCAGCGACTCCGCAAGCACCGGCTTTATGCCCGCGCTGACAAGTGCGAGTTCCACACCGACTCCGTCGAGTACCTCGGGTACATCCTCTCTCCCACCGGACTTACCATGGCGGAGTCGAAGGTTAAGGCGATTGTTACGCTCCGTGCTGTAACCCCGAAGCCCGATCCCCGAACCCCCGTACCCCGCTCCTTACTCCGCGTTACGTACTCCGTTCCTCCGTACTCCGCTCTTCCGTACCCCGTACCCCCGACTCCGTTCTCCGTACTCCGCACTTCGTACTCCGTACTTCGGACTTCCCCCGACCCCATGACTTACATGTCTCAGATAACCCCTCATGGCGCTACCTACATGAGGCTTTTGCTTACTGAGCTATCTACGTTATCTTACCCTTGGCAAGTTACTTCGTACTTTCGTTCTACTCCTTCCTATCACGTACATCTCTTATTGTTTCTATCGGGTTTCTGACTTAGTATAAATACTGCCCCAGAATGTAGTAGCTACTCAGTTCGGAAATCTCGTTATACCCATTACTGGTTCAACTCGTAGTCCGACACTCAACCCCGACCCTCTAGTCCGACCAACCTTCGTTCCCTTCCTACCAACCCCTTCAACCCAACCCCGTTCCCAAGTCCGACCTTCGTCCCGTCAAGTCCGTACTCCGAAGTCCGCAAATAGAGGACACCGAGTCGGAACCCGTGCGTTACTAATAGTTTCGCGAAAGTCCTCACCCCAGTGCTAGTCCGACCTCCGGTCGTACTCCGACCCCGAACTCCGTCCAAGTCCCGACCACCGGAGTTGTACCCCCGGACGGCACGGTCCTAACAGTATTTCCGAACTCACCGGGTTTCACTCAATATGCCCACTCGAACCGTAGTCCGCACTCAGACGCAATCTCGCGCCCTAGAGCAAGAAGACCCCGCCGAGAACTGGAGTGGCTGGACAGCTCGCCGAGGCGACTCAGCGACGCAAGAAGAAGCTACTCCGAGCCGCCGCGGGCAGTTCGCTCGAACAATCGTCGAAGCGTCCTCCGATGGGGACGACGAAGGTGACCCGCCTCAGCCTCTGGTCATCTCTACCGCGACTGCCTCGCAGGTACCCCGCGAGCCATCTCCGGGGAACCCGTTCTCCGAGGGTCAGCCTTCAGGTCCGAGCCGCGGGCCTCCGGGTCCGCCTAGTCCTCCAGGTCCGCCGGGCCCTCCAGGACCGCCAGGCCCTCCGGACAACGACCCACAAGGGCCGGGAGACGACGACACTAGCTCAAGCTCGGACTCCTCCGACTCCGAAGACCGGGTTCAGTCGCAACTAGCGACCGCGATCTCTCTCATCGCGCGTACCCTCGAACGTACTACCGCTCCAACTCCGGCGGTTACCCAACCTTCGAACAACGAGCGGCACAACGTCCGCGAGCCGGACCAGTTCGACGGGTCCGACCCCAACAAACTCCGGTCTTTCTTCACGCAGTTGGAACTTGTCTTCAAGGCCCGACCCCGAACCTTCGACTCCGATGAGAAGAAGGTGACCTACGCCATCTCCTTCCTCAAGGGCACCGCGCTACAGTGGTTCGAGCCCTACCTCCTCGAAGGCGACTCGGACAACCCCCCCATCTTCCTTACATCCTACGACCACTTCCAGGAGGAACTCCGAGTGAACTTCGGTCCTTACGACGCCTCCGGAGCTGCGGAGCATGAGCTGATGAACCTCCGGATGGGCGACAACCAGCGGATAGCTAAGTACATCACTCAGTTCACCCGCCTCGCTACTCAAGTCCGTTGGGGTAATGCTCCGCTCCGGTACCGGTTCTACGACGGACTTCCGAACCGTCTCAAGGACCGCATCTCCGAGGTCGGCAAGCCCGAGACCCTGGTGGCCCTTCGCGACCTCGCGCAGTCGATCGACAACCGCTACTGGGAGCGCAAGGCCGAGGTCTCGCGCGAGTCCGGACCTTCGAAGTCCGGTAACAAGTCGACCTCCGACTCCAAGTCCTCCAACTCCGGCAACAAGTCCGGAGGTAACAGCTCCGGACAGGCCTCCTCGTCTCACCAGTCCCCGTGCCAACAACATGTCACCACCTTGCAATTGCCAGGCAAGGTGCTGCAATTTCCCTTGCTAGAACAAGGCCGGAAGTTGCAAGGGATGACATGTCACCACAAGGCTGCCAGAAAGCGAAAAATGCGACATAATGCAAAGGTGGCACCAACAGGAATTGAACCCGGGACCTTAGGAGTTCCCGGGAGTCTCCTCCAGCAGCATTAACCACTGCACCATGGGGCTGTTACTAACCCTTACTTCTAATTCCAATATATCACCGCTTTTTGCTTCATTCTATATACCATATATGTGGAAAGAACATCTATATCTCTTGATAAAGCATCAAAAATGCGTTCAAAGAATCTGTATCTATGCTTCTTTGTATATCAATGTAGCAGCAATGAAGGTCTAAAGCAGTGGAAAAGCGGTGATATATTGGAATTAGAAGTAGAGGTTAGTAACAGCTCCATGGTGCAGTGGTTAATGCTGCTGGAGGAGACTCCCGGGAACTCCTGAGGTCCCGGGTTCAACTCCTGTTGGTGCCACCTTTGCATTATGTCGCATTTTTCGCTTTCTGGCAGCCTTGTGGTGACATGTCATCCCTTGCAACTTCCGGCCTTGTTCTAGCAAGGGAAATTGCAGCACCTTGCCTGGCAATTGCAAGGTGGTGACATGTTGTTGGCACGGGGTCGCCTCCTCGTCTACCCCGTCCAAGTCCGGCAATTCCGGTACTTCGTCGAAGTCTCCTAAGACTCCGAAGACCCCGGCCAAGACGTACACCGACAAGCTCGGTAAGGACGGAAAACTCACCCCCGAGGAGCGTCAACGCCGTTTCGCCAACAATCTCTGTCTCTTCTGCGGTGGAGCTGGTCATACCGCGAGTGCTTGTCCGAAGAAGACCTCGTCCGCGACTAAGGGTCGCGCCGCTCAAGCCAACCCCGCTCCCGCTGCGCCCGCTCCGGCTGCAGCCCCGAAGGAGACAAAAAATTAGTCCGCGGTCCTCCGAACTCCGTACCCCGTGAGGACCGCGTTGACTCCTCCGGTACGGAGATCCTCAGGCTCAACGCGTCCGCTCTTTCCGACCCCCATGCACTCTTCCTCGACTTGTACTCCGATCCTATCCCAACTCCGTTCCGCGCCCTTATCGACTCCGGTTCCTCCCATTGTTTCATCGACTCCGATTTCGCGACTATGTATCAACTCCCAACTACCGCCGTAACCCCGCTCCGTCTACAGCTTTTTGACGGTACTTCTAACCACCTGATTACTTCGTTTACCACTCTGCCCGTACATTTCCCGTCTGGAGAAGTCCTCAATATAGATTTCTATGTTACTCCGCTCGACAAGTCCGTGTCTGCCGTTCTGGGATACAGCTGGCTCTCCGCCTACAATCCGTTGATTGACTGGAAGAAGCGCAGCATCCAATTCCGTTCCGCACCCCCGCCGCGTCCTGTTTCTGACACCATGGTACCCCCGCCAGCTCCGGCTGAGCGTACTCCGTCTACTCCGTCTACTCCGGCTACTCCGGAACTACCGACTTCTCCTACTCCGACCTCCGTACCCCGGATCTCCCTTGTGAACGCTGCTGCTTTCGCTCGGGCTTGCAAACTCCCGGGGTCCGCGAGCTATACCCTGAACCTGTCTACCCCGGACTTGGCTACTGCGCGGAGTTCGTCCATCTCCGACTCTCCCCCGGACCTCACCGGAGTTCCGGAGGAGTACCACGAGTTTGCGGACGTCTTCAGCAAGACCAAGGCCGACATCCTACCGGAGCATCGCCCCTACGACTTAAAGATCGACCTGGAAGAAGGGGCTACTCCGCCACTCGGACCTATTTACTCCCTCTCAAAACTCGAGCTCGACACGCTTCGGGAGTATATTGACGAGAACCTCCGATCGGGGTTCATACGTCCGTCCAACTCTCCCTGCGGAGCTCCCGTCCTCTTCGTCAAAAAGAAGGACGGATCTCTTCGCCTTTGCGTGGACTACCGGGGCTTGAATAAGATCACCCGGAAGGACCGCTACCCCCTTCCTCTCGTCTCGGACTTGCTGGACGCGCCGCGGAAGGCCCGGATCTATACCAAAATCGACCTCCGTCACGCCTACAACCTAGTCCGCATAGCTCCCGGAGATGAGTGGAAGACCGCGTTTCGGACCCGCTATGGGTCTTTCGAATGGTTAGTCATGCCGTTCGGACTTTCTAACGCGCCCGCTGCTTTCCAGCGGTTCGTCAATGACATCTTCGCGGACATGCTCGATGTGTGCGTCATCGTCTACCTGGACGACATCCTCATCTACTCCGACAACCCCGAGCAACACCGCAAGCACGTCAAAGAGGTACTCCGGCGACTCCGCAAGCACCGGCTTTATGCCCGCGCTGACAAGTGCGAGTTCCACACCGACTCCGTCGAGTACCTCGGTTACATCCTCTCTCCCACCGGACTCACCATGGCGGAGTCGAAGGTTAAGGCGATCTTGGATTGGCCCGAACCCCGGAAGGTCCGCGACATACAGTCGTTCCTGGGGTTCGCGAACTTCTATCGACGGTTTATTCCAAACTACTCCGAGATCGTACTACCGCTGACCCGCTTAACCCGCAAGTCCGTGCCTTGGCACTTCTCCGAGGAATGTCGGAGTTCGTTTAACGCTCTCAAGAAGGCGTTCACGACAGCTCCGGTACTACACCACTGGATGCCCGACCGACCCCTCACCGTCGAGACTGACGCCTCGGACTACGCCATCGCCGGCATTCTCTCCCTTACCACCGAGTCCGGTGAACTCCACCCCATTGCCTTCCACTCCCGCACCTTGACCGGCGCGGAGTTGAACTACGACACCCACGACAAGGAACTCCTCGCGATCTTCGAATGTTTCAAGACCTGGCGGCACTACCTCGAAGGTTCGGCAACCCCGATCGACGTTGTCACGGACCACAAGAATTTGGTATACTTCGCGACTACGAAGTTACTGACCCGCCGTCAAGCCCGATGGTCGGAGTTCCTCTCGCAGTTCAACCTCGTAGTCCGGTTCCGGCCAGGTAAGCTTGGAGCGAAGCCCGACGCACTGACACGCCGTTGGGACGTCTACCCAAAAGAGGGGGGCAGTGACTACTCCGTCGTCAACCCACACAACTACCGACCGGTTTTCACCCAGGAGCAGCTCGCCGCGTCCCTCCGGGCTACCTACCTCCGACCCCCCGTACTCCGAGCTTCCTTCGTCCTCGACTCCGAACAACTCCTCTCGGACATCAAGTCCGCTCAAGCAACCCCGACTCCTGACCCCGAACTATCTGCTGCACTCAAGCTCGCCTCCGAAGGTAACTCCCGATGGTCCCGCGATGAAGACGGGCTACTCCGACTCTCAGGTCGAGTCTATGTCCCGAACTCCGGCGACCTCCGCCTTCGCGTACTCCGAGCTTGTCACGACCACCCTACTGCCGGACACTGGGGACAGAACAAGACGCAAGCCCTGGTCCTGCGGGACTACGCCTGGCCCGGACTTCGACTCTTCGTCCGGGACTATTGTAAGTCCTGTACTACCTGTGCGCGAGCTAAAGTCCCCCGGCATCTCCCCTACGGTACTTTGAAGCAACTCCCGATCCCCGAGCGACCCTGGAACTCCATCTCCATGGACCTCATCGAGCAACTCCCGAACTCCGCTGGCTACACCGCGATCTTGGTGGTAGTCGACAGGCTCACTAAGCAAGGTATATTCATCCCTACCCACGACACGCTTACAGCCTCGGAGTTAGCGGACTTGTTCGTACTCCATGTGTTCTCCAAGCACGGAGTTCCCTCGCACGTTACCTCCGACCGGGGCTCGGAGTTCGTCTCTCACTTCTTCCGCTCCCTCGGTAAGGCCCTCGACATGCGCCTTCACTTCACCTCCGGTTACCACCCGGAAGGCGACGGTCAAACCGAGCGGGTTAACCAGACCCTCGAGCAGTACCTCCGGATCTATTCGAACTACCAGCAGGACAACTGGTCCCAACTCCTTCCCTTGGCGGAGTTCGCGTACAACAATGCTCCGTCCGCAACTACCGGTATATCCCCGTTCTTCGCGAACAAGGGCTACAACCCCGCCATCTCCGTCTACCCCGAGCGGGACCTCACCTCCGCTCGAGCTCGCGACTACGCTGTCGACCTCGACGAACTTCACACCCAACTCCGACAGCAGATCGCCGAAGCCCAGGCCCGGTACCAAGTACAGGCGGACAAACACCGTCTACCCGCGCCGGACTTCAAGGTCGGAGATCAGGTCTATGTCCGAGCTCAGCACATCCGGACTACTCGTCCCTCCAAAAAGTTGTCCGAGAAGTTCTTAGGTCCGTTCACTATCATCGCGCAGGTCGGAACTCACTCCTTCACCCTCCGACTACCGGACTCTATGCGCGCGGTACACCCCGTTTTCCATGTCTCACAACTCGAGCCTGCAACTCCGAACACCATCCCCGGCCGCGTCCAAACTCCGCCACCTCCGATCCTGGTGGACGGAGAACCGGAGTACGAGATTTCGGAGATCCTCGACTCCAAGATTGACCGCCGGCGTCGGAGTTGTCAACTCCTGTACCTAGTCCGATGGGCAGGCTACGAAGGTACGGACGAAGAAACTTCGTGGATCTTGGCCACGGAGCTCGGACATGCCCAGGAGCTAGTTTCGGACTTCCACGCAGCTTACCCGGACAAGCCCGGACCTCTTGCTAAATTGTCTTGAAGTTCACACGCGGAGTTCTCACCAGCAGATTTCTTTCTATACTCCTCCGCACTCGGACTACAAGATACTAGCTACGAAGTCCGAGGTCCGAAGTCCGTACTACCGCCCTACTCCGCCATGTCCATGTCCGCCGGGTCCTCCGGCCCCTTCCCCTCCTTCGCGCCCTCGCCCTGCTCCTCCTCCTCCTCACCGGACTTGCCCCGCGCGGACTTGTCCAACCCCGACCCATTCTCCTCCTCCCAGTCCGACCCAGCAACCCCCGCCCGCTCCAGCGCGTCCGCGATCGCGTCCTCCTTGTCCTGCGAGGTGATCTCAAGGATCTCCCGCAGCATAGTCCCGAACTCCGTCGCGAGTTCGGACTTCACCGCCTCGCGGACGGCCTCGCCGATGACGGCCTTCAACTCCTTCCGCACGATCTTGGCGATGGCATCGCCAAGACCCCGGACCTCCTCCCGCATCATCTCCTCCCGCTGCTCCTCCTCGTCGACCAGCAGGTCGATGACCCGCCCCGCGGTGCGCCGGTTGCGCTGCACCGCGACGAGCAGGTGCTCGAGGAGCTCCCGGTCGGAGAGCTTCTCCGGGTCGTCGGACCACCGGAGGTCGGACTTCCCAACCTCCGGAAGTCCGGAGCTCGCGGACATCCGGGGGCCCGTCGACGAGCCCGCAAGGCTCGGGCCCCGGGCTACGACCGTGTGCGCTGGTGGGTTAACTCCGGGCGGTGCTACGAATGTCCATCGGACCTCACCTGGCTGCAGCGGCCTCTCCGCCATCTTCTCCGCCGTCTTCTCCTTCTCCTTCTCTTTCCCCTTGCCCTTGTCCGCCCGCACCTTCTCCGAACTCCGAACTCCGGTGGGCGCGGGGGTCTCGAACCCGTCGTCGTCGTCGACGATGGCGGCGGACTTGACCTTCTTGCGCTGTGGGCTCGGGGCCTCCTCCTTGCGCGCGATCCGGGCCTGGATGTCCGCGGGTAGTCCGCGAGCCCCGACGCACGCGCGCGACCGGGCCTTTTGACATTGGACGCAGCTCGACGTCCGCTTCCCCGCGCGGAACCGGCACGCGATCTGCTTCGCAGCGCACCGGTCGCACTTCGTCCTGTGGAACTCCGTTAGTCCGAACCCCGTACTCCGTACCCCGGACGGACTTACCGCGGGACCAACAACTCCGCGTTGTCCTCCTCCTCCTCCGACTCCGGCTCGTCGTCCTCCGCGGGACGCTTGCTCCCCCGCGCGGAAGTCCCGGCCTTCGCAAGGGCAGCCTGGCGAATCAACGCCGCTGCCTTCTGCGCGGCCTCGTACTCCGCGCGCTCCTTCTCCTCCCGCGCTCGCTCCTCCTCCCGCTTTCGCTCCTCCTCCGCCCTTCGCGCTCTGTAAACCACCGGTTAGCCCGAACTCCGTACCCCGAACTCCGGTACTTACGCCTCCGCTGCCGCGGCCTCCTCCGCCGCTGCCTTCATCCGGAGCTGCGCAAGGTGGGCCTCCAAGGCCTGGATGTTGTCGAGGGTGCTGGACATGGTGTTGCTGGTGGTGGTAGGGGACAGAGAGCGAGGAAGAACTGGCTAAGTCTCACCCCCGTCTTATATACACCTTTCTTCATCGATTCTGACCCTGCCCCGATTCTTGATCTCCGTTCCCTGGACTTATCGGATTACCTTTTTTGGACAGACTTCCATTTCCCTTCACTATAGGCCCTCAAGGGTTCGGGCCTAGGGGGGAGGCACTGTTACGCTCCGTGCTGTAACCCCGAAGTCCGATCCCCGAACCCCCGTACTCCGCTCGTCCGTACCCCGTACCCCCGACTCCGTTCTCCGTACTCCGCACTTCGTACTCCGTACTTCGGACTTCCCCCGACCCCATGACTTACATGTCTCAGATAACCCCTCATGGCGCTACCTACATGAGGCTTTTGCTTACAGCTATCTGCGTTATCTTACTCTTGGCAGATTACTTCGTACTTTCGTTCTCCTCTTTCCTATCACGTACATCTCTTTTGTTTCTACCAGGTTTCTGACTTAGTATAAATACTGCCCCGGAATGTAGTAGCTACTCAGTTCGGAAATCTCGTTATACTCGTTAACCTTGTACACTCGTCTTACTGGACTTCTAGTCCGTACTCCGACACTCAACCCCGACTCTCTAGTCCGACCAGCCTTTGTTCCTTTGCTACCAACCCCTTCGACCCAACCCCGTCCCCAAGTCCGACCTTCGTCCCGTCAAGTCCGTACTCCGTAGTCCGTAAATAGAGGACATCGAGTCGGAACCCGTGCGTTACTAATAGTTTCGCGAAAGTCCTCACCCCAGTGCTAGTCCGACCTCCGGTCGTACTCCGACCCCGAACTCCGTCCAAGTCCCGACCACCGGAGTTGTACCCCCGGACGGCACGGTCCTAACATTCCCGCTTTCCTGTCGCCCTTTGTCTCTCTGTCAAAAGAGTACCATCCTCGACGTTCTCACATTCACATGGTATACGGCGAGGTGGAGGGAGAGGATATAAGCAGTCTGGGGGATGATGCAGAAGGGTCTGGCTCAGATGAAAGTGAATTGGACTCTGATTCTGAGCAATTATAGCTACATCTTTTGTCTGTAATACAAGCCTGAGTCGGACAGAGGACATGATATACACAAGGATCATCTAGGTGTGCAACAATGAGTGCCTCTGGCAGTATTACAAGAATTACAACAGGCTCCGGAGAGTATTACAACAGGCTCCGGAGAGTATTACAACAGGCTCCGGGGAGTATTACAACAATTACAACAGGCCCCTGGCAGTATTACAACGGGCTCCTGGCAGTATTACAAGAATTACAACAGGCTCCGGAGAGTATTACAACAGGCTCCAGGGAGTATTACAACAATTACAACAGGCTCCGGAGAGTACTACAACAATTACAATGGGCCCTGGTCAGTATTACAACAGGCTCGGGGAGTATTACAACAGGCTCCTGGCAGTATTACAACAGGTGTGATTGTACATTAACACAATTACAACAGGCTTCCCATTTATAATACAATAGACTCTGCATTGACAATTACAATGTGTGATCTAAAAATGCACAACCATTCTACCACCTATGTGGCAGTTTGTAATACAAAAGTGGAAACTACTGGTGATGGTCCACCTTGCTCACTGCGAGATACATACAGGGCCGCGGGACGCCCTTGGTTGTACGAGCCGTGGGTACGCCGCGGGACACCGTCGTGGAGTTTGTTTTCGGTCAGCCGGCCATATACGATGCCTTGGCAATCGACCCCAAAAGTCGCCAGAAGCCGCTATACCTCGTCTGGAACCGCTCCATTCGCGGCTGGTCCCACTACCCCAAGCCCCATCAGCCGCTTTTTTTGGTCCCTGGGGAGCGCGTCCTCTACAAGGAAGCCTATGTGTCCTCTTTGCCCCAGCTTGAATACTACCAGTCGCAGCTTCTGCCGGCCGACCGCGAGCGTGCCGACACCAGGTATGCTTCCCTCGCCTCCTTGCCAGAGCGGCGACAGGACAGTCCAGGCCCCCCCCCTCTTGCACCCTCCCTACCTGGCGCGCCGCCGAGGATCTCTTCTCCCCAGATTCATGGGTTGATTGAGACCCCTGTTCCCGAGGCCCCATCTAACTCCAGTTTCCCCTTCACGCCAAAGCGGCCTCGATGTGATCCTAGTCGAATCATCGACCTCACGTCGGATGAGGAGGCTGCTCATTCGTCCTCCGCGTCTCCCACCCCCATCGCCTCTCCCCTCGTCGAGACGCCCGCGTCGATGACTCCCTCCGGCTGTGGGGGCCTACCCCAGCGGCAGCACAAGCGGGCTGTTTCTGGCTCTGGTTCGGATCTACCCTCCGTGTCTAAGCGAGCCCGATCTGGTCCTAGTCATGTCATTGACCTTACCGTGGACGATTCCGACGACGAACTTGCAGAGCCGGACGGTGGACGATCGACGAGGGCCGCCATGCGTCGCAGCAACTGGGCAAACTTGGATCCGAAAGACGTGATTGTGATATCTGATTCTGATGCATAGTTAGATAGAATGGCCGTGAATGTGCTGAAATAATGAAGCGTGAGTTTTTGACCTGTGTGCCTAGGAATTGCAAGGGTATCCGTGTCGTGGTTCCGCATAATCGTTGCCCGGGATGGTCAGTCTGGCACGGCGGCTTTCTTGCTCTGGATGGTCCACGTCGTTGGCAGAACATGTGAGCCGACGGCGGTGTCTAGAAACGGCGGTCTGGTTTCTCGCTCCGGATGATCCTCATCGACGGCTGAGGGTCCATGCACGGCTTGACGCACTCTACATCCTCCTCCTCTACCGCCTTGTGCCTGCCCTGTGCTGTAGCATGTACCGTCGGCCACGAAGACTTCCGCGCACCGTTGAACACGATGTCGAGATCGCGAAACCCACTGCTACGGAATCCACATTCAATGTATCTCAGAATGGGGCCATCCACCTTGTCGAACAGACTCTCGAATATGACGACGAGCTACCCACGAGTAAGTGCATACGTTTGGACGTGGGACCCGCGCAATCGCCCATTGAGCAGTCCACCATGGTCGGGGAGGCCGGGGAACCTCCCGTCAGCAATGAAGCATGTTACGAGAATGACAACGTAGAGGCATCCTGGGGACATTCAGATGGTCGGGGCGATGCGCATGGAGACAACGGCCTGGAATACTTGGAGATAGGGTCGGTGGGACATCAGCAGGTGCCACTAAGGCTAAATTCAGAAATGCGTCGTATGACTAACACCGTGCCAAAGTTGCACGTGGGAACTGGTGCAGAAGACGCACCAGATGAACTACAGAGGCCTGTCGAATCGCATGGTGCGAGCATGGAGCACTCGCACGAGGCTAAGAAGGTGCGGCAGGTCTTTCATTGTACAACACAACACCCGCCTGAGAGGCTTCCTCTAAGCGAACTCCATCTTCCCGTATACAACGTTTCCAAGAGCACTTCGATTGACTGCTCGACGACATCCTGTCACGGGAACACGATTCGAAGATACCCGGCCCATGTTCGTCAATAGGGTGCCCGCGTCAAGCCATGGCGCGCTGCCGTGAGTGTCACGCAAAGGAACCTGTATGCGTAGAGTGCGCGGTCCAGAGGCACCGCAATCTTCCGTTCCATTGGCTGGAGGTGTGGAATGGGGAATACTTCCAGCGTCGGGATTTGGGAGATTGTGGCTTCGTACTCTACCTGGGGCATCACCGAGACCCGTGCAACCATATCCCACAAGGGGCGCCGCCAGCCGCTTTCGTCGTGGTACACCTCAACGGCGTACATCGTGTATCCCTGCACTACTGTCATTGCCCAGGTCGGCATTCTGACATGTCACAGCTAGTACGAGCCGACATGTTTCCCGCGTCGATCGACCGCATCGAGACCGCGTTCACTTGCGAACTTCTCGAGCGCTACCACTTGGACTTCGATGTATCAAAGCGAAGTGCCCAAGACTTCGTCCGAATATTGACCATTCTAACCCCAATAGACAAGGCAACCGGCAAAGTGAAGGTTAGTATGTGGTTTTTCGGTGGATCGTGAGCAACGCTGACATGAATTACGTGCACCTCAGGACCGCTACCGGGAGTTCATGCTCGCCGCACGTATCTATCATCATCTCACGATGCTGAAGCGCGTGGGACCCAAGCTGGGCATGGTGATCCCAGGTCACTCTGCAACAGACATAACGGTCCCTTGTTTGACGTGCCC
Source organism: Cubamyces lactineus (assembly GCA_022376465.1). NCBI lineage: Eukaryota > Fungi > Basidiomycota > Agaricomycetes > Polyporales > Polyporaceae > Cubamyces > Cubamyces lactineus. The sequence continues at coordinate 17,285 of JACDTU010000029.1, forward strand.
TATCCCCGATTTCAATCTCCCCGATGATTGGGAACAGACCCCCGAGCATCTCCAGTAAGGACGTGGTGCTGATAACTGTGCGGACACGGCTGAGACCCTATAGTTATATACATCGCATGATACTGTGCGCCGACGGCAATTATCACTTGCAGAAGAAGATCAAGCGGGTAGACGAGAAGGACGAAGCACTTTCGAAGGGCCAAGGATACTTCGTCCCGCCGGAAGAAGTCGAGCCCTACCTGGGAAAGGACTACAAGAAGAAGGGAACGGGACAGGGCAAAGGGAAGAGTAAGAGCAAGAGCATGAGTAAGGCCAAGAAGAGCAAGGAAGATGGAACATTGGCGAAGCAAGACATGGACGAAGATGGGGTGAGTAGCATGTCAATTCAGGCAGTATTGGCATCACTTAACATAATATAGGTTATCATGTGCACCGGGATGAAGGTTGCCAGAGCGCAATGCTCCGGAAAATTCAAGTCCGTCGACGTGAGCGGCATATTATCGTACACATGCGATCATCTTCACTTTCGCCCATGCGCCACGGTCGACTTGCACACGACAGAGACGTACGCACGCGTTTACTGTGTATACTGGTGTTGAGCTGACATGTGCGACCTGTACAGATGGGGCGAGAATGATTGTGCGTTAGCGCGTGCGTTGAGGGGCACCGAGAAACTCCACGAGCGAGCGTTATCCTATGACGTGGTGTGCAGTTATATCTGCCACATTCGCGAACGGTTCGAACGCTCCCATCCCGAACTTCTCCCCATTATCGACGAGTTGAAGATGCTCCTCCCCAAACTTCACATCTACGCCCATAAGGAGCTCTGCCAGCTTGTCTATGTGTTGTGTTATGCTCGGGGTTTCGGCCTGGTGCACGGTGAAGGTATCAAGACACCCTGGGCTGAGCTCAACATTGCTGGGCTCTGCACGCGCGAGATGACCGCGGGCGCGCGCCATGACACTCTCAACTCTCTCTTCAACTTCTGGAATTGGCGCAAGACGTTTGGCATGGGTACTTTCAGCCTATCACTGAGTCCGTGCCACGCTGACTATGATTTCTAGCGGATTTCCTGGCGAGGAAGCTGCGCGAGGCATACACGGTGCAACGGCGAACTACACGGTACTTGGCTAGTCTGCACTAGTGGTTTCCATTTTTATAATATAATCACCCACCAACATGGTTGGAGTGTGTGTCTTTTGTGGCCACTGGTTGTAAATGTAATTCAGGTGGTCCAGCATTATAATATCGGCATTGGCCCACTATTATAATACATTGTAAATGAGCTGGGCAGCAGCCAGACTTGCGCGTATTTCATTGTAAATGACCTGGGCAGCCTCTAGATCAGCGTGTATTTGATTGTAAATGGGCTGGGCAGCCAATCTTATCTTTATCTGGGCGCTTTTTCAACGCTTTTGGGCGCTTTTTTGGGTGATATTTGGGCGCTTTTTTTGCTGTTATCTGGGCGCTTTTTTTGGTTGTTATCTGGGCGCTTTTTTTGGTTGTTATCTGGGTGCTTTTTGGGCTGTTATCTGGGCGCTTTTTGGGCTCCTATTTGGGCGCTTTTTGGGCGCTTTTTTGCGTCCAAATAGGGCAGGTATATTCAACACCTCCCTGCCCCCCTCTGGGGCTCTATTAGGGCACCCTATTGGGCTAGAAATATGCATAATATGTATGTGTATGCTGTAGTTCATCTCTATGTGCATAGCCATAGAACAGGGCAGGGAAAATAGCCTAAAAATGCGACCCCAGAGCAGGGGCCACCAGGAGGGGACCACTGCAGGGTGGCTGGGCTGGCTTCCTCTGGGCCAATTCCTATGAGTAATATATCATTCAAAAGGTGCTTGAAAGGGCTTTCCAACACATGTTTTTGCAGGAGGAAACATGCAGTATTGGTAGAGATATGGACCATCGCATTTTTGCCAAAAATGGCCATTTTGTTTCCTTGATTGCTTGGCAACCAGGCATTCCCTCAGGCCTCCCTTGATACCATTAGATTCGCATTTTGAAGGGCTTTCTAACGGTAGTAAATATATGGCATTCTGACCACATGCATTGTCACCCTCCTCCTGCCCCTCCCCCACTTTACCACCTCATAGCTCCTGCAGTTCGTGGTCTTTCCCTGTGATCTCTTTTGATCCTTGTAGTATACATACATAACTGTGTATCTACAGCTTTACACGCCCTAATATGGCCTACACCCAATGGAATTCATCTATGTGCATTTTTGTACTTTTCAGGTTCTCCCTCCCATATCTCTGCACCCAGAGCAGCTATTGCCTTCGTTGTTTCTGCACTTTGTGCCTATACATCTCTACTACATGTCTGTAGAAGCTCAATTTTATCGAATGCAGTAATCAGAATTGAGCTCCTTATCAGCTGTAGCAGGCAGATCCTGTTTTGGCTTATATCTAGGTCATTATTTTTTGATCAGATGGCACATTCATTTGCTACTCATCTATAGCTACCTGTAACAACAAGAATCATGAGATTTGGTGAAGAATTGAGTGAGCTACAGGAGATGGACCTCCTGGACACCCAAAGTTGCACTGTGTGCAGTTGCAATGCTCCAGAAATGCATGCAGTGCACAGCTGAACAGGCAGCATTTGGTGCCTCTGTGCCATATCTCTGCAACCACTCATCCAAATCTCATGATTCTTGTTGTTACAGGTAGCTATAGATGAGTAGCAAATGAATGTGCCATCTGATCAAAAAATAATGACCTAGATATAAGCCAAAACAGGATCTGCCTGCTACAGCTGATAAGGAGCTCAATTCTGATTACTGCATTCGATAAAATTGAGCTTCTACAGACATGTAGTAGAGATGTATAGGCACAAAGTGCAGAAACAACGAAGGCAATAGCTGCTCTGGGTGCAGAGATATGGGAGGGAGAACCTGAAAAGTACAAAAATGCACATAGATGAATTCCATTGGGTGTAGGCCATATTAGGGCGTGTAAAGCTGTAGATACACAGTTATGTATGTATACTACAAGGATCAAAAGAGATCACAGGGAAAGACCACGAACTGCAGGAGCTATGAGGTGGTAAAGTGGGGGAGGGGCAGGAGGAGGGTGACAATGCATGTGGTCAGAATGCCATATATTTACTACCGTTAGAAAGCCCTTCAAAATGCGAATCTAATGGTATCAAGGGAGGCCTGAGGGAATGCCTGGTTGCCAAGCAATCAAGGAAACAAAATGGCCATTTTTGGCAAAAATGCGATGGTCCATATCTCTACCAATACTGCATGTTTCCTCCTGCAAAAACATGTGTTGGAAAGCCCTTTCAAGCACCTTTTGAATGATATATTACTCATAGGAATTGGCCCAGAGGAAGCCAGCCCAGCCACCCTGCAGTGGTCCCCTCCTGGTGGCCCCTGCTCTGGGGTCGCATTTTTAGGCTATTTTCCCTGCCCTGTTCTATGGCTATGCACATAGAGATGAACTACAGCATACACATACATATTATGCATATTTCTAGCCCAATAGGGTGCCCTAATAGAGCCCCAGAGGGGGGCAGGGAGGTGTTGAATATACCTGCCCTATTTGGACGCAAAAAAGCGCCCAAAAAGCGCCCAAATAGGAGCCCAAAAAGCGCCCAGATAACAGCCCAAAAAGCACCCAGATAACAACCAAAAAAAGCGCCCAGATAACAACCAAAAAAAGCGCCCAGATAACAGCAAAAAAAGCGCCCAAATATCACCCAAAAAAGCGCCCAAAAGCGTTGAAAAAGCGCCCAGATAAAGATAAGATTGGCTGCCCAGCCCATTTACAATCAAATACACGCTGATCTAGAGGCTGCCCAGGTCATTTACAATGAAATACGCGCAGGTCTGGCTGCTGCCCAGCTCATTTACAATGTATTATAATAGTGGGCCAATGCCGATATTATAATGCTGGACCACCTGAATTACATTTACAACCAGTGGCCACAAAAGACACACACTCCAACCATGTTGGTGGGTGATTATATTATAAAAATGGAAACCACTAGTGCTGCGCCCGCTCAGACCCCGCGCGACGGCACCTCCTAGCGACCAACAGCATGCCCCTGCGATCACCAGCTGTTGGTCGCGCAACATGCACCACAATAGATGCGAGCTCGGGTGCACGCCCTCTGGCAGGACGCATTTCCTGTCCCATCTGTCCTCGAAGGGCGGAAGCGGAGGGGCATGGCCGACGCATGTCGCGTGGCTCGCGCGGAGTCTGCGAATAAGAACCTCAGCATCGCGTGGGACCCGCTGATGCGCATGTTGCCTGCCTAGGCTCAGAAGAACAAACTCGCACCTTCGCTAACTGCGCCCTCCAGCTGCCTCTTGTGCTAGCAGCCCTCGTGCGAAGGCTCTCCCTCTAATGTACTGTCTGGCGAAGCCTCTGCTCCCTCTCATGCGACTCTGCAACTCCCCTCAGTGACTTCCCCTTCGCATCTCTCTTCCATCCTGGTCTGGCGCATCACGCGAACACATCCTATTCCCTTGCGAGCACACTACTCCTCCCGCAAAGACACTGCTCCTCCTGCGAAGCCACCACCTCTCCCGCGAACACTCTGCATCACTTGCGAGCTGCCTACCCTCCTTGACAGGCTATAGCAAGCCAGCGAAAGTCAGCGAAGATGGCGCTACATCATTTGCGAGCCACCCTCAAGCCGACAGGGATGTGCTAGAGAGTGGCACACTTGCTAGCCTCGCGGTGCACTTAGTGCACTCACACGGTGATGCGCATGGTGCCGGTCCAGAGTCAGAGCAGAGGGCTATCGCTGCGGTGTCTCCCCTCCTTTCCGCGGCGGTCTCATCTACACCTTTGCCAGTCGCGACCTCGCGCAACTCTTCGCACGTCCGCGGGACCCTTTGCACACACCTGGAGCACTCGCGCCTGCGCTCTTGGACTCCTGTGGATCTGCACTCCCCTCCCCCTGCCCTCGCGGATGTGTTGTGCCCAGCTACGGACCGTATCGGCCGACGGAAACAATGCGGAATGGCGCCATATGGCGCAAGAGGTAGAGCAGAGCCTATAGGAGGCTGCGGAGAGGTCGCGTGGCGAGCTGGCCCTGCGATGAGGCCAGGCGGCCTCGCCAAGACTTGATGGACTGTAGCACAGCATCCCCCCCCCTCCAGAGTCGAGTACCATACGCTCCTCCCTCCGAGGGCTGGCGGACAGAGAACTTCGCTCCCTTCCCCCACCATACCACACATCCCCACTTCCCTTCACTACTGCTAGAGTCTTTCAGCTGCAATCCTTCTTCTGTACACATGTCCTCTGCTAATCTATAACTTGACACCTTACGAATCTTTGGCCTGCGACTGCGAGCCCTGCGACTGTGAACCCTGCAACAGCGAACCCTGCGACTGCGAACTGCGAAGACAGCAAACCCCCAAAGCCTGCGAAACCTGCGAAACCCTGCGAGTTCAGAGTGCGAAGTTGCGAGTGCTACGTCTGCAGGATTGTGGGAGTTTGTGTAAAAGCTAGCTGCGTTCCCCTCCTTTCCTTCATATACTCTGCGACTGCTGCGAACCTGCCAACCACGAACCTGCGAAGCTTGCAACTGCGAAGTCTGCGAAGACACGAAGACGTGAAGCCTGTGGATTGCAAGGCTAGCAGTGCTCCCCTCCTTCCCTTTCCATCCAGCGAACCTGCGACATCCTCTCCCATCCTCTCCCATCTCTGTACCCTTTGCGAGGTTGGACAATACAGATTCCCTTCCCCCATACCCTTAGGGTCTCTCACTGGTGATATTTACGACCTTGCGAAATCTGCGAGCTTGCGAACTGCGAACTGCGAACCCTTGCGAACTGCGAACTGCGAACCCTTGCGAACTGCGAACTGCGAACCCTTGCGACGACCCTGCGAAGATCTGCGAAACCACTTAGCTGCGAAACGGCGCGAAGCCACGAGGACAGACTCCGCGAAAAGTTTGCGAAACCGCGTGTTGCGAAAATCTGCGAAACTCCGCGACATTTGCGAAATCGACAGCCCGCGCTCTTCTCCCCTTGGCCCCTTCCCCCTTTCTTCTTCCCAGTGTATCCGCGAACCCTTTCCCTGCGCTCTCGCCAGCATCGCGTCTTTCGCAAAGGCCAGCCAACCCTCTCTACCCACCCCCTTTGGTCCTAGGCTTTGCTACGGTTCGCGCCAGTCACAGGGCACCCGACTCCAACCTCCCCTCTCCTTCGCGTCCTTTCCCCTCTCCCCCGCCAGCAGGCCTCGACCTACAAAGGCTCTCGGCCTGAGTAGTATCCTTCCCTTACGGGTGGGTTAGACGCTTCACCGCGTAGCATGGGTGGACGACCGCCAGCGAGTAGCCGCTTTGGTCGCGGTGCTAGTTGAGTGTGAGCTCGGGCGCGTGTCCTCTAACAACATGCAGCAGCCGTCGTTTTTGCAGGGAAAGGCCACGACAGAGCGCGAGGATTGTAGTCCAACGCTCGACGCGTGTCACGCGACTCGCGCGCGCCGTTTACAATCAGCTCCCCCTTGGACGTGGGCTTCGCACGCGTTTCAACGAATGATGATGGACTTCGACCCGACGCCATCGCGAGGCGAATTACTGCTTGCTGGACTGCCAGGACTCGTTCGATTTGCTTGGGACAGGCGTAGGCTCCCGCTCGAGCAATAGGTGCCTTGGCACTCAAGCGCACGCGGCTCGCACGGCTCGCACGGGTCACACGCGGCTCGGGCGCCTCTACGCGCTGCATCTCACTCTCTGGACGTCTTTCCCTCAAAGCCCTCGACCCATACCCCTCCAAAAATCCTCCATGATGCCTAAATATGCTCTTCAACCGCGCCTATACGTGGTGCGTCCCTTAGCGCGACAAGTGAACGGCTAACTGAAGTATGTGTTACAGGCCATTGTAGGCGTCCTTGGGAACGATCCAAGGGCCTCGCGAGGTGTTGCTTTCGGCGATTTCGTGGCGGTAAGTCGTACCTATGACGATTAGGGCTTGAATTAACGTCTTTTAGGCCTTGATAGCGATGGGCTTTGTCGCTATTCCGTCCGGGAACAGCGTCGAGGTGGTCTTACGTGCGCGCGCCGGGCGCGTCACTGGGAAGAGGGACTTGCGCGTGCATCTACCCGCCGATGACAACGCTTGGTGGGCGTATGAATACGCAACGTAAGTGAGCAAATCGTATACGAATGCAAGACCTGCTCTTATTGGACTATTAGCGTCGCAGATGCTCTGCGCGACGACTTCAACATCAACGCCAAAGACGTGATCGAAATCCCCGACGGCGAATTTGAAGGATTCGGCTTCGTGATCCCGCAAGTTGATTAGTTGCGTAGCGGTATCTCAGTATGGCTGTAAGAGTGCGAACAGTAACGACGGCTGAATATCATTGTGTGCGCATTGCCTCGAGTTTGTAACTAAGTTGCGTACAGCTGTGGCTTACTGAACAAACGCGCGATTGAAGTATATGTACCACTGCTAATCATTCAATTTGGAGCATTCAGCTGGGGCGATCGGTGGGGGTGGCAGTGCGACAGTGGGGAACAGGGGGCAAGAACTGGGATAATCATGTGCTAATCTCAAGTTTAACCGGAAAGGGCGATAACATACGGGCGATTATCCGACATTGCAATGCATCGTATGACTGCTAAATAGTACACTCAGCAAGCCCTAGTGGTTGGCTTGCTTACCCTCAGGGTCTCGCGATCGAATCCCTACGTGGACTTTTTTATGTGATAAATTCACGTCCAAAGGCTCTCCAGCAAGATAATCTCCGGATTATCCTCGGCGGTATATACATGGGATAATCTATTGGGATAATCCCGGTGCTAATCTCCTGCTAGTGATGCGCTTCGACCCTGGAGGCTGACCTGTGAAAGGGGATTAGCGAGCGTATTGAAGGACGCATTGGGGCTGATCCCTTGGAACGGGCTCGAGCTCACTGAATAAACCGTTGAGATAATCCACTGAGTGGATCAAGCCCGCATTGTGATATGGGCTCTGGGAACTAGCAACTCCATTAGTGGATGTAAATCGGATAAACGAACTAAGTGAAGTCCCTGCCCGATCTAAGTACTAGGTATGCAGCTGATTTACTCGTCGCGTCCAATGCACTCGCGACGATTTGTCATCGCAAATCCCGGCTTTCTCGGAAATAGTGCGTGGGTGGCTGTGCCCACTTGCGCGTACTAGAGGGCCGCAGCGTGAGTGTGATGCCGGCCGGACGTGTCAATCCTTGCCAGGCACTGCCAGCGCCTGACACAACGATATAAGTGCGTGCATACATGCATCCTTGTGTCCTGCAGCCCAACCTTTTATTCCCCATTATCACAGACTCGCAATGGGGCTAGTCACCCAAGCACTCTACGCGGTCGCTGCGATCGCATCCGCGCTCCTCCTCATCCTCCTCCATAAACTAGGGCCGTCCTTCATCAGGGCGTACACAACTCCTCTCAGAGAACTACCAGGTCCACCCAGCGACCACTGGTTCTTCGGAAACTTGAAGGCGGTTCAAGAGGAGGACAACTCTGTTCCCCAGGAACGATGGGTCGCGCAATACGGCCAGAACATCATGTACAGGGGCTTCTTCAACGTACGCGATCTTGCCTGCCTAGAGTTCGTGTGATCTCTCATACGCTTGACAAGGACAGTCTGACAGGCTATGGACCATGGATACTCGCGCATTGAACCATATTTTGACTCACTCGGCCGACTACCAGAAGCCGGAGGACGCGCGTCGCAATCTCGCCAAGATTCTGGGTAGAGGTAAGGAACAGCGCTGATTTGCTAGAACGCGCCTCATAAGTGTGCTTCGCTAGGTGTCCTCTTTACAGAGGGAGAACAGCATAGACAGCAGGTCAGTATAGTGTCCAGACAGCCCTCCTCAGTCACTCATTCCATTCGCGTACTAACCGACCCACAGAGACGTATCCTGGTGAGTTTTCCAGTTTGCGGACGACCGTTCATATTGCTCACGGGATTGCAGAACCCGGCATTCGGCCCAGCGCAGATTCGCCAGCTCACCGACATATTCGTCCAAAAATCTGCGGAGGTACTTGGCGGTGACCGCTGCTTTGCGGTGTCAGCACTTACAATGAGGGCGTTTGTCACAGCTCCGCGACTACTGGGACGCTGAGATCTCCAAGGCGGGTGGACAAGCGCGTCTCAACGTTTTGGATGGACTTAGCAAGATGACATTGGATGTCATCGGTCTGGCAGGTTAGTTGCATAGATTGCGTCACTTTTAACGCGCGGTCTGACACTGTCTTTTGAATCGTTCAGGCTTCAACTACGCCTTCAACTCCCTCACACCGCAGGGCAAGCATAACGAGCTAAACCAGGCGTTCCAAGTGATCTTCTCTGTCCCGAGCAGGTTCACAATCATGATGCTACTGAAGAATCTCTTCCCTATCCTCGATATATTCGTACGTCTTCTTTCTCTCGAATATAGACTGAAATAGTGGATGCTGATGGTCATCATGCGATAGCCGGATGAACGCGCGAAAAGTGTGGGTCGCGCGCAGGAGGTCATGCGCAGGATCGGAAACCAGCTCATCCAAGAGAAGAAGGCCGAGATCCAGCGGGAGATGTCCGAGAGCAAGAGCGGGAACGTCGCACAGAAGGACGTTCGCGGGCGGGATCTCCTTACGTTGCTCCTGAAAGCGAACATGGCGACCGATATACCGGACAGCCAGCGGCTCTCGGACGAAGACGTCCTAGCGCGTAAGCATTCCGCTTTAATATATGCTAGTAGATCCTGTCTGACTATGGCTTCTCCACAGAGGTCCCCACGTAAGATCCGCAATCCTGAGTTCGATGCACAGGCAACTGACAAGTTCTTCTAGCTTCCTGGTAGCTGGCCACGAAACGACAAGCACAGCGACGATGTGGTGCCTCTTCGCACTCTCGCAGGCGCCCGAGGTCCAGAAGAAGCTTCGCAATGAGCTCTTCACGCTCGAGACCGAGACGCCTACGATGGACGAGCTCAACAGTCTACCGTACCTCGACGCGGTCGTGCGCGAGACGCTGCGGGTGCACGCGCCGGTGCCGACGACGATTCGGGTCGCGATGAAGGATGACGTGATTCCCGTGGCCGAGCCGTTCGTCAACCGCTATGGCAAGATGCAGGATCATATCAAGTAGGGCCAAACGTCTGCATAGGTGGCTACATTCACTGACTGCTCCGCCTAGGATCTCCAAGGGCTCTCCGATCTTCATTCCCATCCTCGCGCTGAACCGGTCAAAGAAGTTTTGGGGGGACGACGCGTTCGAGTTCAAGTACGTCGAACGTACCCCGCTCCAGAGAGCCTGAACGTTGTCACTGATGCACTGGATGTAGGCCTGAACGGTGGGAGAACCCTCCCGAGGCGACGTCAAGCATCCCCGGGGTATGGGGCCACATCCTCTCGTTCCTCGGTGGGCCGCGCGCATGCATCGGGTACCGCTTCTCTCTCGTCGAGTGCGTCCTCCTTTCTCCTAATCGTCCCAGCCACGTCTTCATCGAGCCTACACTTCGTCTTCACAGGATGAAAGCGCTGCTGTTTATGCTCGTGCGCGCGTTCGAGTTCGAGCTCGCAGTCCCCGTGGAGGACATCCAGTCCAAGACGGGCCTCGTGCAGCGCCCGCAGCTCCGCAGCGCGCCCGAGCAGGGGAGCCAGATGCCACTGCTCGTGAGGAAGCACGTACGGGCAGCGTGAACGGCGGCCAGGCGGTGTACCGTGTCGCCCATCAATCCGCCTAGGTACTGTATATATTCCGAGGGCTCGGAGTGGGACACCATCGACCTGTCGTACGGGGGCGATGCTGGACGACTCGGCGAGAGTTTCTTTGAAGGGTGTTGAGCTCGCACGGGGGTTGACGTTGATCGGGTGGCGGTACCCCTGGGATTTGCGAGTCGCACTTCGGCGTGGGTTCCCCTCAGATGACTTATTCTCCCAGGACGTTTGACGCTGTACGTATATATATGTATGATGTGCACGGCTGACGATGGCCTTGTGCGCATGCTCTGGACCTTATCTTTATCGTAGACGGTCGAGTCATTGAACATATCCGATGTTCGTGCCGCAGTCCTGCGGAATGATCGCCATGAGGTCCTAGGGAGCAGTCCTCCTTGGCAGGTCTCCGAGGCTAGGATGTGCGAGGAGGATAGGGCCCGTTCGATCCTCCACCCCCCTCCCCCTACGTCAATCTCGAGCGCCGGATCAGCGGATGACTGCATTTCAAGTTCTCAGCCGTACAATACACGTTCGGGCGGAGGTAAGATGCTGGGTATTTGCATATAAATCAGGTTGTGAGTCGGTTTGTCTCTTTCTCAGCGACCACCATCTGATCGTGCAATCCCAGGCTTCCGATCCACGGTTTGCAATCACTCTCAGGCTTCGCGATCCTGTCCACCCTCCTGAGGCCGGACGTCCGAGCCTTCGCATCGCGCCCTCACGATGATTGCATGTACCGAGCACACTACGCTCTACGTCGGCATAGGGTGCACATGCGCAATCGCATGGCTCCTTTGGAAGGCATGGGTAGTGCTGTCGCGGCCGTACAGATCGTCTCTCCGCAGCCTCCCTGGGCCACCAGCGTCGAGCTGGTTGTACGGGAACCTCAAGACAATCCACGCGGAGGACATATCTGCCCCTCAAGAACGATGGGCTGCGGAGTATGGTTCCAATATCGTGTACAGAGACTTTTTAGGGGTACGTAAGGGCTGTCTCTCAGTGAGCTCTCAAACTGTACTGATGAATTCGTATGCAGCATCCACGGCTGTGGACGGCGGACGTTAGGGCTGTGAATCATATCTTGACGCACTCTGTCGATTACCAGAAGCCTGAGATGGGCCGCAAGAATCTGGCAAAGCTTATCGGAGAAGGTACGCGGCGCGCTATGCACCTGTATCATCTCGCAAGACCGGAGAGCTCACGCTGCCACTCTACCTGACAGGCGTCTTAAGTGTCGAGGGTGAACAGCACAGGACACAGGTAGACCTCTTCTCCTGTTGTGTGACACCATTTTGTTCATACGTTGCCCCATATAGCGTCGAATCATGGTATGAACACTCTACGCTCACGTCCGTGTATCAAGTCTGACTGATATCGTCCAATGCGGGGTGTAGAATCCGGCATTCGGCCCCTCTCAGATACGCGAGCTTACCGAGATATTCGTCCAAAAGGCTCAGGAAGTAAGCGTGCTAGATCATCTCAGCGCGAGTCCCAGGGCTAATGTACCAATGGAACAGCTCCGTGATGTCTGGGACGGGCATCTCGCGCAGCATGGATCTCCGGCTCGCATCGACGTTCTAGACGGCTTGACTCGAATGACCTTGGATGTAATCGGCCTCGCTGGTCAGTATCCATCCAATCCGAGTTCCGAACTCCACTGCGCTGCGACGACACTCACTGGGATTTCATTGACAATATCCAGGGTTTAACTACCGTTTCGACTCCTTGAACCCGAACGGAAAGCCAAACAAGCTCAATGAAGCTTTCCAAGCTATCTTCCAGCCACCAGAGCACATCAGCACTCTTGCTATCCTCAAAAGCATATTCCCCGCCCTGGACATCATCGTGAGACAGCCAGGATTGGCTCGTCCGGGCCCGCTCAGTCAACGCTAACCCGTATGTTTCGCAGCCGGATGCCTGGTCGAGGCGCGTCAAACGTGCGCGGGCCGTTATGCACGATATCGGCATGCAACTGGTCGCTGAGAAGAAAGCAGCTATCCAAAGAGAGCTTGCTGAGAGTAAGGAGAAGGGAAGGAACGACATGCGGAACCGTGATCTACTTACTCTGCTGCTCAAAGCGAATATGGCGACCGATATACCGGATAGTCAGAGGCTCTCAGACGACGACGTGTTGGCTCGTAAGTCGTCATTCTCGCCCATACGAGCATATGTTCGGCCCTAACCTCCGCATACAGAGATTCCGACGTACGGTGTTCTTGACAATGGATTCCATTGGGTTTCGAGTACTCACTATGTATTGCAGTTTCCTTGTCGCAGGTCATGAGACGACGAGCGTCGCGACGACGTGGTGTCTCTTTGCGCTCACGCAAGCCCCAAACGTGCAGAAGAAATTACGCGACGAACTCTTCACGCTCGATACTGAGACGCCAAGCATGGACGAGCTTAACAGCCTCACGTATCTGGACGCAGTTGTTCGCGAGACTCTGCGCGTCCATGCACCTGTCCCCATGTCATACCGTATGGTGGTCAAAGATGACATTATCCCTGTGAGCGAGCCTTTCGTCGATCTGAATGGACAAGTGCAAGATAGCATTCGGTGCGTCGCAATGTTCCCTATAAGTTAGACGCGAGGAGCACTCAGCCGTTGTACAGGATTTCGAAAGGAGATGGGATCGATGTTCCAATCCTCTCGCTCAACCGGTCCAAGAAGTTGTGGGGAGAGGATGCCCTCGAATTCAGGTAAACCTCTGTCTCATGCCTTCTTTTGTTGTATGCTGACTGGATATACTACTAGACCTGAGCGCTGGGAAAACACCCCGGAAGCCGTCTCAAGCATCCCGGGAGTTTGGGGTCATCTACTGACCTTCCTCGGCGGGCCGCGTGCGTGCATCGGTTATCGCTTCTCACTCGTCGAGTACGTCATTCCCCGCCAATCTACGTTTGCATGAAAAAGCTCACCCGCTTGTTTGTGCACTTTTAGGATGAAAGCGTTGGTGTTCACGTTAGTACGAGCCTTCGAGTTCGAGCTGGCGGTCCCTGCGGAGGACGTCCAGAAGAAGTCGAGCGTCGTGCAGAGACCGCAGCTTCGAAGCGCTCCCGAGCAAGGTAGCCATCTCCCATTGCTGGTAAAGCGTTATATCAAGGAGTAGGAAAGGGGCGCCGGCCGTCATGTCACATATCGCTAGTTGCAGTTTTAGCGCAGTATGCTCCGTCATCGCCCGGAATAGTTCGAGTGGTTGGACGGTTTCGCATTAACACTTTTCGTAACACTATATCGAGTACTTGAACACATGTACTTATGTACTTTTTATGAAGGACGCAGGTGTGCCACGGTGCTGGACGCTGTGGCCAAACACCGCCGTCGGATGCATTCCACGCGAAGTGACGCGATCACGTGATCGTGATTCGTCCCCTTCGCGCTCGATCTTGGATTTTGAAGTATCGTTCTCGGACCTGACGCGCTCCGCTCGTTGTGGCGAGTCGATCCCGCGGTAATCCTTTTCTTCACGTAAGATGCGAACAATGTTGAACAAACCTCTCAGCGCGATGGTACTATACAGCCATTGAAACTCGATTCCGAGCCATCATGATCCCACCGTTTGCATTCCGCCAGCCTGATCATCCAAGCACACCCCTGCGCCACCTCTCCTCAGTTCGTCTTAGCATGCGTGAACTTCGTCTTAGCAATGCCCACGCGGTTTGACGCACTGTCAAACACAGCGAAAAAGCGCTCGAGGAAGGTCTGCCCGTTGATGAAGTCGAGGCCCTGGCCAGCGGGAGTGCCAATGTCTGCGATGATGAGGTAGATACTGTTCTCATCGCCGCCAATCACATTGTTGAGTGCACGCTTAAGTGAGTTGTGGGATGGCGTTAGTTGTTGAAGCGCGTAGTGATTATGAGGAGTCGAACGACTTACTGGCCAGATCTGCGCGTTTGCCGTAAATTCGAATGGGACCTGCATGCAAACATCGCGTCAGTACGAGACACATAGCGTGAGTCGGCAGATGTCGTTGTACCCCATTGATTTCGAAGAACAGGCTTTGCAGCTTGGAGAACTGGGCAGGTGTCAAGCGAAGGAGACCGGTCGTCTGGTCCATGACAGCACCGGTTACGTGCTGGTATTTCTTCATAGCATCTACTCACGTAAACCGGTTGTTAGTCCAGTGCACCCTTGATGTCGAGGGCGGGACTTCGAAGCAAACATACCAGTGGCAATGAGGGTGAGCGTAGTGCCGGTATCGACAATTCCAGCAGTCTTGGAGAGGATGTTTGTTGACGAACCATACCGGATCGACTGGTCGATCCCGAAGAATTCGGAAGCGGGAGACGTGTGCGTTATTGGCCTACAGATTCGCCCACACCGTGCAAGTCAGCATGGCTTCATGGGCTCATCAATGTTGAAAGGGACGTACGCGAAGGTTATCGGGCTAATGAACTTCGAGGAATCCGTTCCTCCGAAAATGAGTTCTCCGTTTACGACGTCTTCCTTGTTGGTCGGCTCAAAGGACACAGAGACCTCGTGCGCAGGAATGACATGTTGCTTGAAGAGCGTGTCTGTGACTGTTTAGATGACGCCCCGTTCAAGAGTTCATCAAGATGGGCATAGATACTCGCGAGGGCTGATGACAAATGCTTACTAGTAGGGATCTCCGAGTTCAGATCCGGGGAGAGAGTGTCGAGTGTCAAGCCAGTTGGGCCAATGCTACCGCCAGGAAGTAGCAGGTAAGCATCTGCAAAATATCTACGGCATTGTGAAGCGTGCTGCCGTACCCAAGGATTCCGTCTACGCCTGAGAACCCATGTGAACGACTCGCAGCACCAATCCCCTGCCCTGTGGCCTTCAGGCCAGTGCCAAGAGACACGGTATCCTGAAACTCGATGCCTGCCAAAAGGAAACTTGAGTCGTTTTTCCCCAAATAAGAGCATGCGTATGATACTTACCGGAGAAGTCGCCAGAGCCGTACGTGACGGACTAGTAATCGGAAAGATGGGAAAAAGGGATAGATATTTCGACTAGATTACGCCGCAGTTATATTGGCTCTTACCACAGTGTTGGTGGTCTGTTTGCTCGATGATGTCTTGATGTAGCGTTTGCCAGCGCCGACCCAAGTATTGGAGCTGCCAGTGTCAACGATGAGGGTGTCTACAGCCAGTACAAGTCGTCCGTAAATTAGTCACTGCTATGATCCATTCGTGGATAACACATACACGTAGTAGCAGGAGTACCGACACCAACCTGCAAAGTAGAGAAAATACAGTCAGTACAGTCCTTATTGAATCTTGTGCCGCTATGGTTAAGAATTCGCGTCGCACTTACTTCGACAACGTACGACACACCTTCGTTCGTCGCTGGGACGTCGTGTCCTGCGTCTGCGTCCAGGCCACGAGTTACTCCCATTGTATTGGCATTCCTAAGCGCAAATAGGTTCTTCACACGGGCCTGGTCCCGAGCGAGCAGCTTGCCCGAGCCTGTTAGGTTGAAACGCTTCGCCACCGTGAGACGGACAAGGTTGTCGCGTATCTGCACGGCTGGCGTTGCCTGCGTAGACACTACAAACGTTAGAAGCAGCAAGAGGATGGAAACGGATGAGACAGGATGAATAGGAGACATGACCGCAGCTAAGGTTTTGTGAGGATGACGAGAAAGAGAGGCCTGGCCAGTCTGGTGAAAGTACAGTGCGGTATATATACTCTCTCAGCGGCAGTTCTGACAGGACGGGCGAAGCATGGCGATGTGCGTGAGCCGCGGCCGTTTGATAGAGGCAGTAAGCATCTTGGACATGCGCCATGCGTAAAACGTCTGCAGCGAAGAGCCAAGAGGATCGGATCTAGGAGTCAAACAAGCTCATCGTACGTACGAAGGTTCAAAATGTACGCCAGGTTCACAGGTATTCAGCCACTTAGACGATCAGAGCGGAGAAGGTATGGCAAAGGCCATTCAGGGACCCGGGATACGTAGTGTCCAGACATGAGGCAAGGAACCCCGCCCATGAGCGAGGGCTTATCTCTTCGGCGTATGGGCGGAGGCCTGGATAGCTTACCCAGGTTACTTACATGCCTTTCAGGTGCGAGAGGATGTTCTTGGCGATGATCCTATCCCACTATCCGACGTCCCATGCGCATACATAAGGTGCGGGCATTCCGGTGTCTTCTGTATCCGAATCTACAATCCGCCTCGCAGTCAATGTGGTCTGGCAGTGTCAGCGGGGATCGCAAACTGCTGCCAGAAGAAAGCCATGCAATTGGCAACCCCTTGTACAGCTGCCACAAGCTATGCAGCTCTTCGGGAAATAACCTTTATATTTTAGGATACGATTCAGCGAAATCTCGGGCTACGCGGCGAAGATGACATGCTCATCTTCTGTCTCAACGGCGTACCGAGTTCTCGTAAATGTCATTCCGTACTACTGGCTTGCTGCGGCTACAGATCTTCCATTACCTTGTTGAGTGTTTGATTCTCGTTTGGTAGCGCGGGAGGACATGTATCGAGCTAGAACAAAGACGAAAGGGAAAGAGGGCGCGGCCGTGCCCAAGGCCGATATTCTGAGACGATTTGAGGCGCGATCACGTGGCCGCGTATCTGCGATCGCGTTAATGCGTTCGGCGAGTACAAGTGTCGTGTTTCTCCGCCAGCTTTTCTCAGGTTAGAGAAGTGAATGCTTGGAGTATAGCATAACCTATATAGGTGGTCATAGACAATCTTGTGGCCATCTATCCATCTGTCAAGAAAAATACGGATCCGATCGTGCTTGACACGTACATTCCATGCATCACACAAGCCTAACGTGCCCTTTTCACAACAGTTGACGTGCTCAGATTGTAGCCCTTGTATTTGTGGGGAGAGGCTCGCAAGTCATTTGCGATGATGAACAGAGAGCAGAGTGGAGGAAGAGTTGCAACGTCGGCGCGTCTATGTTCAGTTTTGCCATGTGCTACTTTACGCGCCCAGACGTGACGGCTTTCTGGGCAACCTGAGCAAGAAATTAATGCAGACTCCTCAATATCCTCGCGCGCTCGCAGGAGTGCCCCGACCCTCTGTTCGATGCCACCAAGCGAGTCGGTGGTTGGACCAAGTCCGAAATCCGTGAGTTCTTGGACGCATTGATTGATTTCTACCTGCGCACGTTTGTGCAAGGGCTATCTATTCCTCCGACTCCGCCTCCTACCTAAAGTCGTCTATCAATCCACATGTATGAAAAGTGTACGTATATCACCTGCTTAGCAGTTGGTGTCCAGCGCCATTGTAGCGAAATGGCAAAATGCTTCATGGATACACGTTGTATTGAATAGAGTCGACGCTTGCCGTAGCGATCGTGTAGTATTCGTCCCAAATTCAATTGTACATCCCATTGCTGAAGTATCAACCTCCGAGTCCCAAATTCGATACACTTCCTATGCATACAACAACCAAGCAAAGTTCTGCGTGCCTTCAAGCCGTCATTTAGTTCGTCGTCGCGGTCGTGAACTGAGTAGTGGCGAAGCCGACGCGGCTGTTCGCGCTGTCGAACACGGCGTAGAAGCGTTCGAGGAACGTTAAGCCGTTGATGAAGTCGAGGCCTGCGCCGGTGCGGGTGCCGATGTCGCCGACGATGAGGTACACGCTGTTGGCGTTCCCGCCGATCTCGGTGTTCAGCGCACGCTGTGGACGTGTACATCGTCAGCCTTTCAAGCACTGGCAGCTACGCGTGAAGTCAGAGCGCGACGCACCGGCCAGATCTGCGCGTTCGGCGTGAGCTCAAACTTCACCTGTGGATCGTGAACATGTCAATACCCGGAATACGAAGAGGGAGAGGTCGGAAGTCGTACCCCGTTGATGGTAAAGAACAGGCTCTGGAGGTTCTCGAACTGGGCGGTGGTGAGGCGGAGCAGGCCAGTCGCCCTGTCAGCCACAGCCCCAGTCGCGCGCTGGTACCTCTGCAGGGCATCTGAAGTAAAACGTTGTGAGACTGCAGTCGCGGAAGAATGTGGGAGAGCTTAGACGTACCAGTCGCGATGAGCGTGAGGGTGGTGCCGGTGTCGACGATACCCGCCGTGTTGGAGAGGATGCTCGTCGACGTGCCGTACGTGATGGATTGGTCGATGCCGAAGAACTCGGACGCAGGCGACGTGCGTGTGAGCGGCCTGCAAAGCGTGGGCGACGTCATCGTGTCAGCATGCTCGTGTCCAAGGCATTCATATCCGCCTTGCAACAATGCGCAGAGCGCAGGGCGAATAGAAGAGAGAAGAAAAACGCACGCAAAGGTGATTGTGCCCTCGAACTTGGACGAGTCAGTGCCGCCGAAGGTGAGCTCGCCGTTGACCACCTCGGGCGAGTCCGTAGGCTCGAAGGAGACGGCGACCTCATGAGCCGGAATGACGCCTTGCGAGAACAGCGTGTCCGTGACTATCCGAATCCACGGAACCCGTAAGCCTTCTGCAGCAGCCGCACGTGTCAAACAGAGCCAGAAGCGCGTGTACTCACTCGTCGGGATCGTCGAGCGTGTGTCGGGGCTGAGCGTATCAAGAGTCAAATCCGTGGGACCGATGCTGCAAAGAACCGGATCGTGAGAGGCGGAGATGCATGGAGGCGGACAGAAGGGTCTTACCCGAGAATCCCATCGACGCCGTCGAAACCATCTGATCTGGACGCTGCACCGATACCTTGCCCTGTGACCGTCAGGCCATCACCAAGGGTTACAGTATCTGTGAACTCGGTTCCTGTGAATGTCAAATCACCCAGTGATGAGCACATTCGACCATCTGCAGTTAGCTCACGCAATGGGACGTACCAGAGAAGTCTCCAGAGCCGTAGGTCACAGCCTGAAGAAGGTGGAGAGTGTGAGCATTGAGCACAGGATAACAGCGCGCCGCTAGAGGCCTAGACTCACCACACGGTCGTTCGTCTGCTTACTGGACGAAGTGCGCACGTAGGCTTTCCCAGCACCCACCCAGGTGTTGGAACTGCCGGTGTCCACGAGCAGAGAATCTGTATGCATAGCGACGGAAATGTCAGTAAATTATCCCCTTACTACACATGTCTAACACGATACATACACTGGGTGGCGGGTGTGCCGACGCCAACCTGTCGGACGGAGCATAGAAGTCAGTGCTCACAGCCCGGTGCGCATAGATGGACACTAGTGCCTACGTTGACGACGTAGTCTACGGCCTGGTTATCTGCGGGAACATTGCCCACTGCGGCGTCCACATCGAAGGGAACCCCGGTCAGCTTAGCGTTCGCGCGAGCGCGGAGGTTGCGCAGGCGAGCCTGGTCGCGAGCGATCAGGTTGCCCGACCCTGTGAGGTTGAAGCGCTTCGCCATCGGGAGGCGGACGAGGTTGTCGCGCACTTGCACTACGGGCGTGGCATGCGCAGTCACCGCGAGGGTGAGCACCAGGAGGAGCAGGGAGAAGAAGGATGCAGAGGAGCCGCGCGACATGTCTGTCTCCGAGTCGTTGGGCGGGTAGATGGAAGAGAAAGGACGTCTGAGCGGGAGCCCCAACGATGATGCTGAGTGAACTACAGCAAGTTCTTATACCTGTTAATGTCAGAGTGACACAGAGGGGAAGGTAGATGGGTGGGCGTACGTGCTTGAGGCTTCCGTGGTGCTTATTGTACGCATCATGGGCGAATCATCTAGAGAAAGAAGACGAGAAAACGTATATCAGATCCCGAGACCATATGGTGCTTGAGATCTCGTTCGCTGGTTTCAGAAGCTGCATGACAGGAGGCTGGGGAGAACAACACCATACATGTTAGATGCGGAGAAAGAACCATTCGAGGAGAGAACGTGCTCACGAACACGAGGCGGAGTTCTTCGCGCTTCATTGGGTTCTCATAGAGCCCGTTAATAGGGCTAGGCCACCTAGGTGTGCATGTCTTCTCCCTATCGTAAACTATACTTGGAACAAACGTCCATAAATTTGTAGCTGGAACTATTGAAGTTGCGGTGGTTCCTTGATGGTTGCCCATGGAATCGAGTTCCCTCAGCTTTCAAGGAAGTATCCTGTCAACATTCAGTACAGTAGGCCACTGGGGGATGAGGAGAGACCTAGACCTGAAATGCGATGAGATTCAGAAGACCTATGCATGCACATCAGCATCAGCGATGACTATCGTGGTATGCTACCGAACCGCTGCTTCGATCTTGCGCCTTCTCACACCTTCATACCGTTAGTGGATCAAGAGAAGACGCAAGACTCACCATCCTTGCGGGATCGCGTATGAGCATACACAGGCACCGTTCCCAAAGGTCCATGCGGACGCCGTGGGTCGCGGAGAAAACAAGATGAACGCGCCAGATGTCGCAAGCTGCCACACTTTGAAATAAAGTGTCAGCGCAACGCAAGCGAGATTCCTGACGTCCATGTTCAATGGCGAAAGAGACATCTCGAAGGTATTGGATGGACCACGTTTACCCACGCGTGCGAGGATTCATGTCGGCGTCCGGTGGGGGCAACCGTTATTTTGCTGTGGGCGCTTTTAGCTAGTATGGCATGCGAAGTCAGTCATCACGTAGGAACACACTGAAATTCCGTGTTCAGGCAGTCAATGACGCTATGGAGAACAGGGATAGCACTTGTGGGTAACGTGCACTTGTCTGGGGAACACACGTAGAGGTTGCGGGGCACTCGAGGCAGAAGACAACCATCTTCTGTAGCGGAGAGTAGATTGTAGTTAGTTGGTTAGATCTCCGATGATTGGCTCTTCCTACTGCCTCCCCGAATGTCTGGGCGGCGCCTCAACACGCAGACCGTTCCCTGATAATCGTATACGTACCCATGTCAGCCACCTTCGAGGCTCATGCGGCATAATATGAACTCACCATGAATTCCGACGAAGAGACGACGCAAAAACACCTTGCGTGGGTTACCGCGCATCAAAGCAACTATCAGTAGAGATGCCAAGGTCCATCGTGGCCCTCCACTCCGTCGCAGACGTGCTTGCGCGCACGCTGGGACCGCGCACAAGGAAGATGATCTGGCTCTGGAAACCTGACAGTACCGCCGTCTTCACTTAGTGTTATATGATGTTGTGCGTGGCGAAGGTGCCTCGCAGGCGCGCCTTGACCGCGTAGCGCCTGCACACTATATCAGTTGCTAGGACACGGATATTCAAGTTGCCTTGGATTGTCTGTGTATGTTTCTGCAATTTTTGCATGTTATCTCCCGTATGATTGGTACCACAAACTTAAGTAATAGCCCTCTCAGGACCCAAACCGCAGTGTTAATCTCAGTCTTCAGTTAGCCGCATGTATCAACGCTTCTGCTTCCGCGGATCGAGCTTTGATCGTGCATTCGAACGGCTCGGAGATGCTGTGCAGTTACCGTCACTCTTACTGGCATCGCATAACGCTTGAGTAGCATAGAGGAGGACGTACGACAGCACTCCGCCATCAGACATCTTGCTCTCGGGAGTAAGGGGCATGCCCCTCTCGTCCAGTGCGGGAGAGATCTTGAGTGTGTGCAAGATCGAAGCCATCACGACGAGTAGTACGGCCTCGGCGAACTCTCGTCCCGGGCATGCGCTGATAGGCAAGTGGAGAGACAGATGAGTGGAATACGACGCGCGATGGCAGGTGCGTAGTGAACGTACCGACGCCCATAACCGAACGCGATATCGCTAGGATCCAGCACGTTAGGATGGATCTGCCCATCCTTGAGGTACCGCTCTGGCTTGAACTCCTCCGGGTCGGGATAGTGTCGTGGATCGCGAGTGAACGCCCTGCCGACATTTCGAATGAGCCACACAACGACCTCCAATCCGAGGACGGAGACACTGTCACATACCATGCATTCGGGATGACCGACGTGCCTTTCGGAATGTAGTATCCGCGATACTCGTCGTCTTCAGTCGTGCGGCGCATCAGCCCGAGTGGGAGGACGATTCGCCAGCGCAAGCATTCCCTCATGATCGCAGTGATGTACGGCAGAGAGGGCGCATCGTCGAAGTCCGGTAGACGGGAAGGACCGACGACCGTATCCAGCTCCCGCTGTGCGCGTTCCTGTACCTCAGGATAGGACGCCATCGCGAAGAAGAGCGTCATCAGTGTAGAATACAGCTACGCCGTTCCCGGCCTGTCAGTAAGTTCGAATCTGTCTCGTAGGCAGGATACGCACCGTATCCGAGCCCCCTATGATGATGATGGAAACAGTTAGTCAACTATCGCGGGAACGGTACACTTCGACAGGGCCGCATACCTGCGTAGGCCGCAGCGGCAGTAGCCTTCGCAATCTGAATTCCTTCGGTTTTTGTCGGTTCGTCAAGGTGGGACGCTCTCTCCATCAGGTCCGTAACGACGGAAGGCGGCGCCGCTCCTCCATTCTACTGCAGAGTGAGCGACATCGCAAGAGCGGGATCGAGAGACTCACTATGGTAGCCATACATGCCTCCCAAGGCGTATCTGTCAGCTTCTGGACGAGCGGTGTCCGGGCCCTCCCGTCCTTCTTGAACTGGGCTCCCGGAACCCACCATGGGATGAAGCGCAGGTTGGGGAACATCTCGACCAAATATTTCCCAGGGACGAACGTCGCAGCGAATGCGGCCATGGCGTCCGTGGCAATAGCGAGGTACGGCGTGCTCTCTTTGTCAATGTCCACACCATATGCGACGCGGATGATACTGGAGGCGATGAAGCTGAGCAGATGGGTTGGAAGACGGTGTGGTCAGAACTGCTGCACACACCAACAGGTCGAAGTGCGATCACGTACTGCTTGATATGCTCGGGGAACACCTTAGGGTCTGTTGATAGTCGAAGAAGGAACCGATGGATCGCCTCCGTTTGTACGGGGCGGTATTGGGTGATTGCTCCCGCGTTGAAGCAATCGTGGAATACACGCCGGCTTCGACGCCACCACGATCCGTAATGGAGGGAAGGCATCGCCCAGTCCCATCCCGCTCTATCCCGGGATATGTCAAGCCTGCACGAAGAGATAAGGAGATGGATGCTCACAAGCAGCTCATAGCAGACGGCGGCCTGTCGGAATACTTGTAGGACCGCTTCTCCATGAGGTCCATCGCGGCGTCGTGTGTCCCCAAGAGTATCATAGCCTGCCCGAAGACTTCGAGGTACACGACATCCCCTGCAACAATATGAGCATGAGGATATATGGAGTGCATGCAGTAGAGGGTACTCACCGTACTTGTCGCTGAGGCCTTCGAGAACCTTGCTCATATTCCTAGAGGGGAAGTCGAGCGCATTGCCAACGATGGGTAGGCGAGGCGGACCAGGAGGCAGCGATACCTCTCGACGCCTTCGCACAGTCGACGCTATGCAGTAAACGACGAGCGCGCATACTGAGGACAAGACGAAAAAGCCAGAGATAGAGACCAGCTGCATCGTATGATGATGATTTGGTCAACCGCGCGGGAGAGCTATTGGGTATATCTAATTCTTGGACCTGAGCGCAGCTGCAGTGATACTAAGCGGCGATTTCTGCAAGTTGCGCCCATGGCGTGTAGTAATGTACCCGCGCCCGTCAGATGCAGTCAATCTCGTACCTCAACATGCGGCCATATTATCCGCATTTTTAGTTACGAGACTAATGTGCAGTAAGATACCACGGGGTAGGGTGCGTACCGTGCGAGCTACCTTAACCACAATCTCCGCGGAGTAGCTCGGGTTGAGTATTCAATCAGACCTGACCGCAGCTTGCCTGGGAAGAAACAAGCCACTCAATTGAGAGCTAATTGACAGCCTACGCTCGCTACCTCCGTTCTTGCCGATGAGCATCGAACGTGGAAGAAGGCACAATTGACTGTGGATGTAAAGCGATTAGTCTGTCATGTTCGAATCTTGAGAACGCACACATCCCGTACGCACGGACTCACGATTCATATTCGTTTGCACATCTCCAACACTGAAGGAATTGAGCGTACATTGAGTATCCACACTTGTCACGCTATTATACCAGAAGCGCGATTGCTCTAAGGTACCCTCCACTGAGTGCCATTAGTCCTGCTCTTCAATTGGCCGCGTTAATCAGTGCTTCTGTCTCCGCAGAGCGAACCTTGATCGTGCATTCGAATGGCTCGGGTACACTGCGTGATCCCCGTACTATCAGTCCAGGTAACGTAGTATGGAAGCAGTATATGTGAATACTTACGACAACACTCCGCCATCGGACATCTTGCTTTCGAGCGGAAGGGGTACGCCTTGCTCGTCTAGCGCAGGAGAGATCTCGAACGCATGTAAGATCGATGACATGATGACTTGGAGCACGGCCTCGCTGAAGTCCCGTCCTGGGCAGATGCTACACAAGCAGATGATAAGCAGGTCAATGAGATACGCGATCACCGGTGCGTTCCGTACGTACCGACGCCCGTAACCGAACGCGATATCTCCAGGATCCAGCACGTCAGGGTCGATTTCGCCATCTTTGAGATATCGTTCTGGCTTGAACTCCTCCGGGTCGGGATAGTGTCGCAGATCGCGGGTGTAAGCCCTACCCAAACTTCGCTTCAGAAAGGCCGAGGTCCCTACCCGCTACACACTCACCACGCGTTCGGAATTACAAACGTGCCCTCCGGGATGTAGTAGCCGCGGTACTCGTCATCCTCAGTCGACCGGTGCATCAATCCGAGCGGAAGGACGATCCGCCAGCGCATGCATTCTTTCATAATCGCCGTAACGTATGGCAGGGAGGGTGCGTCGTCGAAGTCCGGTAGACGGGAGGGGCCGACGACTGCGTCGAGCTCGGCTTGCGCGCGTCGCTGCACGTCGGGATGGGATGCCATCGCAAGGAAGAACGTCATCAGTGTGGAATACAGCTACGCAGAGTGAAGAGTATCAGCGAGCGCAAGGGCCTCCAGGTCACGGGGTAATTATGTACACACCGTATCAGAACCACCTGCATTTTCATAAGTCGGTTAGCTATGAGACGGCTGCGAGAGACAAGCAACTCTAGGATTGCACACCTGCGTATGCTGCAGCAGAGGTAGCCTTCGCGATCTTGGTATCCTCACCCCGAGCTGGCTCTTCAAGATGAGATGCGCTTTCCATGAGGTTAGTTACGATGGAAGGCGGTGCGTTTCCAATCTTCTACATTGCAGTCAGCAGTGTTAGAGACGTCGACAGCGTATGGCTTACTATGGCGGCCATACAGGCATCCCAGGGCGTGTCTGTCAACCTCTGGACCCGCGGCTTCCACGCCTTCCCATCCTTCTTAAACTGTGCGCCGGGCACCCACCACGGGATGAACCGCAAGATAGGGAGAACTTCGACGAAGTATTTTCCAGGCACGAACGTCGCAGCAAATGTGGCCATAGCTTCCGTGGCAATGGTCAGGTACGGTGTGCTCTCCTTGTCTATATCGACGCCATACGTGACGCGCAGGATGCTCGAGGCGATCAGGCTGAGCGGACTCCATGTCAGACAACCAAGTGGATCCCGTAACGCTCATCACCAAGGCGAGAATGTATAGACTCAACTGCTTGATATGGTTTGGAAATACTTGAGGGTCCCTCAGAAGTCGAAGGAGGAATCGATGAATGGCTTCAGTTTGGGTGGGACGGTACTGAGTGATCGCTCCCGCGTTGAAGCAATCGTGGAACATACGCCGGCTTCGGCGCCACCATGGCCCGTAACGGTGGACGGGTAACGCCCAGTCCCATCCCGTTCTAGCCCGAGATTAGTCGAGCTTATGTGGATTCAGTTGGTATGTATCTCACAGATAGGCCATGATGGAGGGAGGCTTGTCTGAGTATTTGGAGGAACGTTTCTCCATGAGATCCTTCGCGGCGTCGTGTGTTCCTAGGAGTACCATGGGCTGACCGAAAACCTCCAGATACACGACATCCCCTGCAACGTCATGAACAGCAGCTCATGCGGCAGAAATGGAGCGACTGTGCTCACCGTACTTCGCGCTCAGGCCTCTGAGGATCCTGCCCATGTCCTTGGAGGGGATGTCAAGCGCATTGCCTATGATGGGTAGACGAAATGGTCCTGGAGGCAGCGATAGCCTTTGGCGCCTTCGCGTAGTCCACGTCGTGATCAAGAGTGCGAGCGCGCATACTAAGGCGAGTGCATGGATCCCAGGGGAGACAGAGGCCAGTTCCATGGTATCGTACGCATCTGAACTGAGTTCCGTGGGTGGGCGAGTATTTATACTCGTCAATTCGATACCGGTTTATACCACCCGGCGGCAGTAATGTACCACGGGGTGCTTCTGTGCGGTATTCGAGCCACCTTAACCGCGCCATGGATGGAGTAGCTCAGGTGCCAAGCAGCCTCCGCAGACTCTGCGTTGGGACTGCCACCTCGTTCGATCAGATTGACACTTCGAAGAGGTTAGAACCACCTAGGGTGGTCGCTTCACCGCAGCCGGTGCTTGTAGCAACGTTTACTGAGATAATACCGGTTTGGAAGCGATGACCATTGAGGAAAGTATGGTGCAATCACCACAGTAGTATCCGAAATACTTGCTCTGGGCTACTCGGAGTATAATATGAGCAAATCCTATCGCAACCAAAAGATACTCGGGCTGCGCGTCACTTTGGTAAAAGCGTACTTGCCCACGCCAATATCGAACGCCAAAGCCGATGCAATCAGAAAGTGATACGGTAGTTCGGCCTACAGAACACAATTGCACTCAATCGTTGCGCAGCTTTGGGTCGACGAACACAGCATACCTGTCGGCCGCGGGGATAGAAGCGAGTGGTCGCGTAACTGGCGATTGCAGTTTAGAATGATCAGTGCTGTGCCGTTTGTAGAGGCGTTTAACCTTTTGTAACGGAGCTCTTAGTCGATTAACCTGAGCCTGACCAGCGCTATAAGCACAATTCATGAGGAGCTTCAAAAACGTTACCACTGCTCAAGCACATATATGAGCGCCGACTCAACATTGCTTATTCCTTGTAGGAGTTGAACCAATTTATAGTCCAAGACTTCTAGCGCTTTGAAGGGTTCCGCCTGCACCTCCTTGCGCTTCTACTGCGTCGCTTTCACGTACTGGACTTGACTGGGTACCGTCGTCGGGATTCTGAACTTGCACGCAACGTCTAGCTTTGGCGAGGTTGGAGCTCGACACTCACGTTGCCTCTTGGCACAGAGTGGCGACTAACCGGCTTACTGGATGCGCGGTTCACCGGTGTCCCTTGGTAATGGCTGTGGTGGCTGGCGTATACATAATCATACCTCGGTCGCCGTAGTTGGACTCCTCCCTCCTGTACGACAAGCATACGGGCCTCTGGGATGCATAGCAAGTCGTACGTCTTCGACGCGCGCCCCGCGTTTCCACTCCTTGTGACTGCTCGCCAATACTGGACTTCGGACTGCGCGTGCGACGACCCCGACGCAGTGACTCTGATCTTTGCACACGCTACTGGCTTTCATAAGGAGCACTGGGAGCCCACCCTTGAACACCTCCTGGCACGTTTGCGCGACGAAGGCGCGCCCAAAGTGCGCGACGCGTGGTGCATCGACGCGCCGAACCATGGCGAGGCCGCGAAGCTGAATGAGCGCACTTTGCAGTGGGGATATGTGCCTGTATGTGAGTAGTTGTACTTGTAGGAATGTCAACGCGCATACATGTTGATTATATTCATAGTTCCCTGGGAGGAATACGCTCGCGCTGTACACCTGTTTCTTGCCGGCCTTGGGAAAGGCGTCGACGTTGACTTCTCCGCTCGGAAACTAGTAGGCGTTGGACATTCGATGGGTGCGACCGCAATGTGCGTAACGAGCTGTAACTTCATTCAACCTGCATACGCTATTTGCTAATGTGTCCGGCCTCTATATCGAATTACCCATCGACAGCATTCTCTCCCACACGTATCAGCCGCCATTGCCATATGTCTCCGTAGTCCTCGTTGACCCAATGCTCCCTCCGTCTTGGGTAGATAGTTCGCCTCCCAACGGCGGTACGCGAAACATTCTGCTCGAAGGCGCCGAGAAGCGACGCGACATCTGGCCAAGTCGCGAGGAGGCATGGCGACAATTCACGAGCAGACCCTCATGGAAGATATGGGACGAGCGCGTGCTCAAACTCTATGTCCAGCATGGGCTGCGCGACCTGCCTACCGCCGAGTACCCGTACAAGACGGAAGGCGTCACACTTACATGCACGAAAGTCCAAGAGGCGGTATGTCATCTATCTGTCCTTCGTCTACATTGACTCTCGCTAATGCACATCTGCCTCGTGTTCTCTTTAGGCATGCTATCGTGAAAGGCTGGGACGAACGAAAGCCTACCGCTACCTCCCTTATCTCTGCGAAGTCCTCCCAGTGCACTTTATTTGGGGTGAAATCCCTGATCCTGTATTGTAAGCAATATGATCAAGGCTTTATTTGATAACACACTTACACTAGCTTTCGCGCCTATCGCAGGACGGCCAAAGTCAAGGATACAGTGATGTCCGAGGGTACGCAAGGCAAACACGCCTCCGACCAGCGAGTGCGTGGTGCCGGTCATCTGGTAAGTGTATAATGCAATGTATGCGGCGAATACTGATACATCACGGTTGTTTTCAGGTCCCTCAGATGCAGCCGGAAGGGCTTGCCGCAGCTCTCACGAATGTGCTGAGTTCTGGCGGTAGCCGTGTTTTTAGTCACCAGCAGGCCGCAACGAGTCGGCTGTGATGATCACGAAGGGTTGTAACTGCTTGCTACTCGTAGGTCTCAGGCTCGCACCGTTTCTCTACAGAGTCGAGTCCCCCGCACGACGTCGATGGACACGCCGGAGTTTCTCAATTTCTGCATGACATTTTCTTGATGTAATCAGTCTGACATCAATCGTACCGCTTCGGCATGTTGTTCAGGCCACAGTCGAACAGCTGGTGCCTGGTGTCTTTAACTCTACATCCTCCGATTCCTCGTGCCGAACGGTTAATTCTGGTGCATGAGGGCCCACGCGTCTAGCTGAGTTGCAACTTGGCGCTTGTATCCGATGTCGCCCTTATCTATGCCAAATCCTGCTTTTCCTAGTCCACTCAAGTTGGACTCGTTACCCTGTTGTTGGTACACCACGAGTCCTGAACCGCACCGCGTCTATGACCAGGGTGTCTGCTACAACTCCGGAGCTGCCATAACTGAAGTCGAGCGTATACAAATGTCGCCGTGAGTCTCTTCACGGCCTTGTACAACTGTGTATGATAGATGACACTCATAGCTAGCCTCTTGGAACTGAATGACGACGTACTCGACCTCCTTTTAGAGACAGCCCGAAGAGCAAGAAGCATAGTGCCCCTCTCTGCAACATGCAGGCGCATTCGATGGCGCAGCCTCCCCATTCTCTTCAGAAAGCATACTATAGCTAGCTTTGGGCAGGTCAAAACATTCCTTCCTGCCACGTTGCGGCAGTTCGTAACGTAGGTCACGGCTCGAACGTGGCGTTCATAGTCTTCCTCGCTGATGGCATCATCGTCCAGCACGTTACTTCTCATCGACTTCTGTGGTGATGTTCCCCCAGTCGGGGTTGACGAAACATCAGAGGAATGGGCTCTCATTGCTCCTAGTCTGCTCCGGTACACGGATGACACCCGTCTTTGCGGCGTATATAACTCCAAGACGCTGGCTGATGTTTTGTTACAAATGCCTCGTCTCCACACCGTCGAGTTCCGCTTCCCGTCTCTAACATATCCCCATGGAATCCCCTGGCCAGTACTCAAGCACATCCTATCTCTACCCTCTCTGCAAGAGCTCTGCGTCGACATGCATCGATTCGCGCCCATGCTGTCCGACAGGGAGCAAGAACTCACCTTGGACTTCCCGATCAAACTCACGTCGTTCAGTCATACACTAAGCGATTATCATCGACGGTCGGTGGTATTCCCCACCGAGAGACAAGCTCTTGAGCTCGTCATCAAGAGCAGCAGCTCGTCACTACGGCGGTTGACCGTGGCTATGGAACTAGCTCCCCTTGACCTACTGTACAATGGTGCGGACTGGTCCAACCTCCGGGAACTACACCTGCGAGGACAATACCGTACGATCGGCGACCCTCCTCTTCCACTCATCGCCGTGTTCGGTCACATGCCACATCTGCGCGTCTTGGATCTGAAGCTCATACAGCCCGCAGGACTTGACCCGCAGCCCATATGGCCCCCTGGACACCATGGCGAATGGCCGTGGCGAGAGCTTGAGGAACTCACCGTGTCGTGTCCTCAAATTGAGGACAACACCTATGGGGCTCTGCCGA
The DNA here is from genome assembly GCA_022376465.1 of Cubamyces lactineus. NCBI lineage: Eukaryota > Fungi > Basidiomycota > Agaricomycetes > Polyporales > Polyporaceae > Cubamyces > Cubamyces lactineus. The sequence continues at coordinate 48,015 of JACDTU010000029.1, forward strand.
CTACTCTGCGTGGTCTTTGTTTGCGCTATACCCCTCATTGTCTCAATCACCTATGGCGGTTAGAGGATGGCCTGCCCGGGCGCAGTGCCGATTGTCGATGGCAATGGCCATTACTACCCAGTGCAGACATACTAGGAATCCTGCGACGCTCCGATGTACCTCGTTTGCGCCACTTGGAACTCGAGTATGAAGTAGATGATAGCGAGTTGGATCTCTTGGATTCCATGGCAGAACGGTACCCCGGCTTGACGTCCATCCACTTATTCCGCTGTCGGAAGAGCCGGAACTCGCACCCCACACAAGACTTCAACCCGACGGATTACGTTGTAAGTACAGCCGCTGTTTAGTGTTGCCCACTTATGATGCTCATACACCCGGTTCGTTCAAGCGACGACTCATCAAGCCGTTGACGTCTCTCACAAACCTAGAAAAGATCACACTCCACCTCGACCTCCCCGGCACTCCAAGACCACAATATGTTCCGACCATGAGGTTTGGGGGATCGGGCCCGTACACGCTCGAGGAACTGGAAGAGTTCTCGCGGGTCCTTCAGGCGATCGCTGATATGCTCGCGCGTATGCTGAGGCCCTCCCTAAAGACAATCACGCTCTGGAAGCCGGCGTACAATGCCGTTTTCGAGTGGCGGATATTCGACGTGGTGTGCGACGATGGAGAGTGGCATGCACCCTATGTTGACTCAGCGCCTCGAAACTACGCGTATTACTAAGGTGGGCCTTGTGCATTCGTCGAACTCCTTGCAAATGCGCTGACGCGGAACCCATAACACTTCCTGAACATCTGCATAACGAGATACTAGACCCTTACTCTATACGATTATATCTCTCGTGTCCTTCGTCGAGTGCAATGAAGCACAACTTCTGCCGCTTCTCCATGGCGTTTAGATGCGTCGGCACCGATTCTCACACGATCATCTCCGCGCTACCCTCTTCCGCCACCAATCGCTTCAATTGAAGGTATACAATTCTTTGAGACCGTCCGCGGTTGGACCATCCAGTTTCGCAGTCTCTTGTATTAGTCGTTACCTGATGTAACCATTCCACCCCCCCACCACCACCACCACGCGATGCGCGTTTTCTGGTGTTCGCACGTTAGTTGAACGGTTTCTAATATAACAATATGACAACATTCCTCTGCTGGCGCGAGTGCAGTATGCAGCCAGGACTCAAAAGTATGCTGTTCTCGACCTCGATCCAATTCAGATTCTGCATCATCATCCAGGCACTGCGGAATTTGGCATTGTTTGGTTCATCGTCTCCCGCCTGCGTGATTTTTTTGTCTGTCTGAACTTCCGGCCTTCGCAATTGTCAAGGGGCCGTACGCTCGCTTCTAGGGTGGTATCCGGCAGTACAGCACCGTAAGCGTCGTTCATAACCGCCTATTGAGATTTGATCATACTTAGAAACAAGGCAGGATACAATGGCTAAATTACGACGTGTTCTTCCAACTCGCCCAAGGACTCCACGCTCAGAGTGTGCTCAAAGACTTGTCTAGCACATGCAGAGCATTTCGCCAGTGGTCCATGCCCATATTGTTCCGAGTATGCTGGGTGCGTCAAACTCCAAAATCACCGACGGCGAGGAAATTCCCGCCCCCTTCGATCTGGCCTTATATCAAGTCAGCCACGACTACACTCAGGCTTGGAAAACATCCATATGCTGACGATGACATTGAAGATCAATTACCGTGCATGACATCCTCTGCCCGGACAGTAACAGATATACCCCTGTCCCAGGAGAATCACTGATTCCACGCTGTGGCATAGTCAACGGGGCCATCGCCGAATCCTTTCGAGGGATGCCTCAACTGCACACGATACACCTCATTCACGGTCACCATGGGATTCCGTGGCTCGTGCTCCAAGCTATCTTGTCCTTGCCGCAGCTCCGCGAATTCTCTTGCACTCCACAAATATCCTACACCCCGGAGGGATCTGCGCGGCTACAGGAACTTGTGCTTGACTCTCTGGCATCTTTGACATCCTTCCGATACACTCGGGACATTCATGCCATCTCTCACCTGTTCGATACCCTGCAAAATCAGGCAGAGGAGCATCTTCTAAATCTTGTCCTGCGATCAGTCCATATGTCTCTAATCGCCCTTGCTCTCCCTATTGAATCTGCGCCTTTGCGAGCGATGACTTCTCTAGACTTTCCCCAACTTCAGGAACTGCGGATCAAAGGCTTCCTCGAATCGGCACAGGAACTGCAGTGCAATCTAATATCAGCATTGCACAGGATGCCAGAGTTGCGCATCCTCGAGCTAGATATCGCGCTTTCTCCGCATCACGCACCACGACCACTCTGGCCCCCCGGCCTTGCAACTACGTACTCATGGCCGCACCTACAGCAACTCTGCGTCTCATTTCCACGCGTACAGGATCAAGTATACTCACATGTTCCCCGCAATCTCACCCATCTAGCACTGCGATACTCTCCACACTATATTATACACAGGTGGGAAGTACCATGGAACGAAGCAGCTTTTGCGTTTCCATCGTCTTCTGCGGATGATATTTTGCGGATACTACAGCAATGCAAAACGCAAGACCTCGTCGAGCTCGAAGTAGAGTACCACCAAAGCGAAGACGACGACATGTTGCTCCGGCATATTGCAGTCGCATACCCAAAGCTCGAGACACTCCGACTCTTCCGCTACTGCCGCGAAGGGACGCGCGAGATCAATGTGGTAAGACCAACTGTAATCGAGCGTCCGTCGAGGCTGATCTTGGTATATCTGGTAGGAGACGGTCGGCCAACTACTACATCCTCTGAAACGACTACGCACTCTCTGGCTACATATGGACCTCTCCTGGCAGGACAACACCCAATTCCGACGGAACGATCGTGCTTCCCTCGATCGTTTTCAACAGGCCGCCGACGCCCTCGCGCGTACTTTGGGACCGTCTGTTGCCGTCATTAAGATGCTACGCCCCCAGAGATACTTTGAAAGAGAATATGAATGGGGTGTCTACCAAGTCGTTCGAGACGATCCAGAACGTGCTGCACCATACACGCGATACAGCTACTTCCTCACGGTATGCAGTCCTCGTCATCGGATTGAGACCTATTCTGACTTCCCGCTCGGGCATACCTTGCGCATTCGCTTCCTTCGTTCTCTAGCATGGCGAAGAAGAACCTGAAGATGAGGATCATGCAAGCGATTAGGTTGCCGGAGTACCAGGATGCGCTTCGTTCTCGATTACCAGTTGAGGTAGAGCCGACTGTTGATATGCACCGATGTTCGCTGGGTATAGATGTATACGACACGACCATTCGTATTACAACGTCTCAAGAAATGCCTACACGAAGCCTATCTACCGGACAGTCCGAACACTAGCAGTCGTATACGAAGCAGATCGCAGCAGTTCAACATTCTACCAAGAGGAGTGCAAAGCCTGTTCACGCCGGCTACGCACACCACACCACGCCAACGTACTCGTACGGGAAGCTATGCTATGGTCAGTTGATGGTTGAATTCGTGTACGCGGTGTTGGCGAGCCCGATAGTATTGTCCGTGGAATTGAACACCGCGTAGAACCTCTCGAGGAAGGTCATCCCATTCACAAAGTTTATGCCCGTTGGGGTGAACACGCCGCCGTCGCCGATAATGAGGTACAGTTTATCCGTTGTCCCTCCGATGGCCGTGTTGAGTGCGCGCTGCGGGCGGGCGGATAGTCAGAATTGGTGTACGGATAGTACTCCCGGTGAGTCCCGGCGGCGCTGCAAAGAGGCCAACTGAGAGATTGACGTACCGGCCAAATCTGGGCGTTAGGCGGGAACTCGAATACCGTCTGTTAGAACCGCCGCCCGAGTCAGGACATCCGAAGCTCCGGCGTTGCGTTTGGCGCGATACCACGCACCTCGCCGATCGTGAAGAACAAGCTCTGGAGTTTGTCGTATTCATCAACTAGGATGCTCAGCATGTTCGTAGAATTATCCATCACGGCGCCTGTGGCATTCTGGTAGATTGCGAATGCGTCTATGAATCGGTGAGTCTCCATCAGCGTCCCATCTCCGGGATTCAATTAGCCGATAGAAGCTGAGGCGAACCCGATGGTATCAGTGTGAATGTGGTGCCTGTATCGACTATCCCCGAAGTAGTGTTCATAACAGGAATCTGGATGCTCTGATTTCCGTAGGTGATTGACTGGTCCAAGGCAAAGAACTGACGCGCGGCTGAGGAACTTGCGGCTGGGCTGTCGATCATCAGTGCACGGATACGGAGGTGTACGAGATCAGCCATTGTAGTTATATTATATACACGGGAGTTGGGACACGACGTACGCGTAAGTGACGTTTCCGACATATCTGCTCGAGTCCAAGCCGCCGAATGCAAGCTCGCCGTTGATAATTCCGATCGTGTCGTTGGGCTCGAAAGAGATGGCGACTAGCCTCTGCGAGATGTTGCCTCCCGTAAAGAGATTATCTGTGACTGGCAGTGGAAACCCCAATCAGTGGGGTGACGAAGAGGACACGGCACGATTTAAGTTGAGGAAGACGGCTGCTTACCCGTTGGGACAGATTCAGCGGCATTTGGGGAGAGTGTCCCGATAGTCAGGCCCGCTGGACCGATCCTGTAAACCATAACATAACATCAAATAAGATATCTAATCAACTATGCATTAGTGGGTTGAAACTTGCCCTAGGATGCCATCAACACCCTGGAAACCGCTGGAGGTATTGGCAACGCCGATCCCCTGTTCCATCACTGTGAGCCCAGTTCCGAGAGAGACAGCGTCATTGTACTGAGTTCCTGTATCGGGATGGCCGGTCAGCGGAACGACTTTTCTAGAGCCTCGCGTAGAAGGCAACGCGAGTAGAGCGCGCACCAGAGAACATCCCCGAGCCGTAGCGAACGGACTAGTAGAGATCGCGGCTCGTCAGCCAACAAACAGTCACTAGAATGACCGTAAACTGACTATGAATTGATTAGTGGGAATACTTGAAGTCGTGTGATTGTAACGTTGCGCCGCGCCGACCCAAGTATTGGCACTCCCTGTATCAACAAGTAGCTGGTCTGTGATCAGTGCATTGGTCAGCTATCATATCATCCCCGGATGCCCAAGAGCACTTGCATTGTGTAGGAGGCGTTCCAACTTCAACCTAATGATAGGGAGGTAGCATGACATCAAACGACGCGCTCTGTGGTAGGCATATACCAGTGTGCGTCATACTCACGCTTACAACATAGTCTACGACCTGGTCAGTCGCAAGAGCGGTTCCCTGTTCCTGTTCGTCGGATTGACGAGCGGAGATCATGTCTAGGGCAGACGACGCATTCGTACGATGGCGAAAGTTATAGATTCGGGCTTGATCACGAGCGAGTATCTTGCCTGTACTGGTGGTGTTAAGGAGCTTCGCTATATGCAGGCGGATAAGGCTATTATGATCTTTGACGACGGGCGAGCCCTGAACCAGCGCCAGGAAAGCCGATGCAAACGAAAGTGAGAAAAGGAGCGTAGTGAACGAACGGCAGTACATGACCGAGTCGATTGGATGGGTCGAGGAAGTCTGGACCTGGTCGTCCTTGTACATCAGTACCGAGCGAAGTACTTATACCTTCCGGACGTACCTATCATTCGATTGTCAACAGATCTGCTCTGGTCGCCACTGTTAGGATCTCAATGATGGAGATGCGAACTGTCTAAGGCAGCGTATGGAAGCCGACTAGAGTTACGTATTCATGTGCGCATCGGATTCCCAGCAGCTAGTCAGGTAAGACAAAGGCCCCGGTACATCATACAAACAGTCTGTAGGACTGTGTGGTGATTAGCTTTGATAGGTTGAACGCGGAAGGGTTCTACGCAGTCAGGAACACAGACCTTCAAATAAGGCCCTCATCGAGAGCAGCAAGCTCACGTAGATTCAGAGCAACTCCGAAACCTGGTGATTCAAACGCACCGCGGCGGAAGACAAGTCTGTGACCTCTGCAGCTTGTAGCAGTATTGGTCAATTCCGTACGTGGTTACTGTAGTAGTACGCGAGCGGCGACTCTGATATACTTGAATGAGCGGCAGTTCCATCGCCTCACACTACAAAGATTCTTCTTATGTGCGGTGAGTTGTATCCTGGTCTGCTCGGATAGGACATTGTAAGAGTACTCAAGTCTCAAATGGGTTACCGACGTCGAAGCAGCTACAGTGTGCAAACAGGAGAAAGTGGACAAGCACCGCTGCGTCGGCCGGTAAGCAATGAAATGATTCGAGTAAGCGAGTATAAAGCGCCTTAAGAACGTTGTTCGATGAGTTTACACTCCGATTACCCACACATTAGCCCGGCAACTCCCGAGGATAAGAGCACCTTTTATTACCAGTATCTCTCCACTGGCACCAACGAGTCAGTTACAGTACTATGTCAGACACCTTCAGCGCAGATTGTGTTGTCCCGTAAGTCTTCAAGTATTCCCCGCAGAACTGCATTCAATGTATGCTTGCTCACATATGTCTAGGACACTCTTGTCCATCAATGCCGATGCCCTGAATGTACTTCTCAGCACCGCGGCATTGACCAAATCATTGAAGGCACTATCTTTGACATGCCGGGAGATGCGACTGCATTGCTTGCCTTTTCTCTTCAAGGAGTGCACCCTTCGCAATTATGTCCCAGTTCAATCAGTGGTATTCTTCCCACGGGAGGTGTAGCCATATATCAGGTATTTGCTCGCTTGCAATCTATCCATGAGTTGACACGTTTTAACTCTCCGACTGTCAGCATCCTTCATTTCATTGACAATTGTCCCGACCAATCCGTTGACTTCCATGGTCAGCGCGAAGGCCATCCCAAGTATACGAACGATCCGCTGCTCTGTGGGGTTTACAGCACCGATTACCTAAAGACTGCGCTATCCGATATGCCTCAGCTCCATACCATGACATCTAATTTTGGGTAAGGTGAGTATCTGCTGAAGAATCGACCAAGGCAATCCGTGGTTCGTTTGCGACTCAAGATGAAAAGTGTCATAGTCAATGCCCACCGCATCGCTCCATCCCTGCGCCCAGGCGAAGGCCTACGTATTAACGGCCGATCTGCGCCGCTGACGTCCTTATGTCACGTACTCTCCGGCTACCGTCCTGACCGCGAAAAAGCGTACTCTTCCCAGGAGCATGCTCTGGAACTTTTCCTCAATGCCAGTAGGGACACGCTCGAACGTTTGACCCTGTCAACGGACTGCGCTCCTCTCCCTTGGATGTGCAAACAATCATGTTGGCCACGCCTCCACGAGCTGCGTCTGAGGGGCGAGCTCCGTATCATCGAGAACCCACCACGTCCCCTCGTCTCGATGTTCGCTAACATGCCCGAGCTTCGTATCCTAGAGCTGAAGCTGGCGCAACCCGTGGATCGCGATCCACAGGCGTTTTGGCCTCCCAGCCACCGCATCACTGGTAGCTTCCCCTGGCCGGAGCTTCGCGAACTCACGCTATCTTGCCCCCAGATTCACGACAACATATATGCCTCCCTGCCCTCGTCTTTGCATAGCCTCACCTTACGATACACGCCACATCACCTCAACTACACCACCAAGCTAGCATTCCGAGTAACTCCGCAGGCACGATGGCAGTGGCCCCTCCTCTCGTCATCCGACATGCTACAGATCCTTCATCAGTGCCGACTGCCTGACCTTCGACACTTGGCACTCGAGTATCGTGAAGACGAGGCGGACGAGGAGCTCTTGCAGTATATCAAGGGCGCATATCCTGCACTGCGATGTCTGCGGCTGTTCCGGTGCCCTTCAAACCATCGACTAGAGCCTTTGGGTGATCCGGTGGTGCTCGTCGTGAGTCGTTCCTATGTATACGCCCGCAGTGTCTATCAGCTAAGTCATCACGGTCATTCCCATCGCCGGTCGTTCCACAGGGGCACATGGCTCAACAGTTGATGCCCATGCCGGCTCTCACCAGACTCGATCTGCAGCTCGACCTCTCCGGATGGCTGGAAGACAAGCGCTACCCAGGTGCAGAGCTAGACGCATAGGTGGATATTCTGATTGCGACGCTGGGTTCTACCGCGCTGTCAACGATCAAGCTCTGGACCCCGGCGAGGGTCGTCATGTTTGATTGGGCTGTATGCGAAGTCGACCGCGACGGGAATGAGTTGCGCACTCATATGCGCTTGGAGCGGCCGGTCGAGAAGACTCCGAGACGGTACGTTTTTGTCTGGTTGAGACACTAATTTGCTCATTCATTGATGTTCTCCCCCCGTATTCAGAGTGAAGGTCGGCCGACGCTAGTTATAATAAACAAGAGGATCCGTGTCTTGACTGAATATGGGGGTACATTCTGTTGTCGCTCGCTCGTGTCGTCCCTTCGCTTCACGAACAATACTCTTGCTGTGTAAGGCAGGAAAGCCCACAAGGCGGGCGATCGAGAAGGGCTTTCATATGGCGGTCCTACATATGCACAGCGTCCGGTGGCATCTTCTGAGAGTGCCGTTTCTTGTCAGCGTTTTCATCATGATATGTCACAGGATTGAGACACCTCCCTCTCACGACCAAGTCAGAGTAGATTCCTTATTTAGGTCGATCCCCAGCGGCCTTACGACCAGCCTCTCCACACCCTCGTCGAACTCCTAGCTATCCGCCTTCTTCCCGTTCAGCTTAACTTCGCGTGGCTGTCGGCTTCGCGCGCCCAGCACAGTGACGATCTCCAGCTTCTGCTCCACATCGTAGTTGCCAACTGCCGCGATTGTCAGCTTGCCCTTACGCGCTCTGAACGTGAGCGTCATGTGTGGCGTCGGTGGCACGCTCTCGCCGTCATCGACGTACGCCGTGCCGAACGCGTAGCCATCGGACGCCTGGGAGACAAGGAGCGAGTACGGGCCTGCGCGAGTCTCCGCCGTTGTGTAGTCGGGCTGCGCGTGCAACAGCATCGCGGAGCCGTCCCGTATATACACGTTGATGTGTCCGAGGGGAGCGTCGAGCGTCGAGTTCGCGCCCGCGGTCGTATCCACGACAGAGTGCGTGTACCAGTCGCGCCCGATGTTACGGCCGCATCCCGGGAAGATGCCTACCCATGCGCAATGCGTGGGTCAGTCATGTATGAAATGCACGTATGCACTGAGAGACTGACCGTCCACGGTGCTCGCGTTGGGAGTGAGCACAGGAGTTATGAGGATGTCCCTGCCGACGAGACATTGGTTGTCGATACCGAACAACTCGGGCTCGTCCGGGAACTCGTAGAAGAGAGCGCGGATGGGCGGAGAGCCGTACAACGACGCGTTCGCAAACAAGGTGTACTAACGCTTAAATCAGCCATCATACACCGTGCCAGAGGATATGCCGCACATACCCAGTACGGGAGCATGCTATATCTAACCTTCATGGCTATCCTGCTCGCGCTCGCCACACTATCCCAGCGATACGGCTCCTACGGGATCGCGCCGCGTACGTTATGGTTCATACAGAACGTACCTGAAGTGGAAGACGCCTTGCGACTGAGCACGCTTGGTAGTGCCCGGACTCCCATCCTCCTGACATCACGCCTGAACCCGCTGCTAGCTACCATTTCTCCGAGGCCATAGATATGGGCGCCGAGCGGCAGAGCAGACGTGAGCTGTAGGTACTGGTCCTGGAACACTAAAGGGAACCCGTCGAGCGCAGTACTGTCGTCAGGGATAACCGGAGGGATGGGCGGGAAGGCGCCCGGGTATCGAAGAGCGGTTGTGCATCGGGCTCAGGGCGGCGAGTGATCCAAAACGCAAAGGGAGAGGGTTCGTAGTTGAAGACAAGATCAGATTTCTCTTTGAGTGCTGGATCGCCCGTGCTCTGGCCAAGTTGGATGACAATGCTGGGAATCGTGAACTGAGAGTTCTCGCAGTCATGGATGTTCACATGAAGTCTGAGTAGAGCATGTGAGAGACTTGTGCTGTGGAGTCAGTCCTATACGACTTACCGAGTTTGAGTATCATAGGTGACATCGAGTATCAGATCAGCTATATCGTGTCCATATGCATCGCAAGCTGGTCCACCAAGTTCGGGCTGCGCAGTCAAGCCTGTAGTCGTCTCATACAGACTGGAAAGTTTATATCCTGTGTTGGACTATCCGAGTACTCACAGGTTCACAAGTGTAAACTGCGATATTTTATATGGACCTGAGGAGATGTTGCGTGAGAAGCCAATGGTTGCATTGGCTCCTAACGAATGGTGCGCCAAGGATGACTGCCGTTGCGTAGAGGCCGCACATCCCAACAGGAGTACACCCGCCAGAACGGTAGTCAGCATGGCGAACAACGAAGGGAATCTAGAGGAGGCAACGTCCAAGGGGCTCCTTACGAGAATCGGTCTAGTGCAGCGTCATCGTCGGGTTTTTGAGGGGCAGGTCTCATCTTGGATACCCCGTCAGAAGCAGGTCAGGCGTACGTTAAGAATCCTGGATCGTCCCCTTGAAGGTTGCAGCAGCTCGCGTTCCAGAAGCAGGACGCACGTTCAGCGTTTGTAGCATTCGCGTTGCAAACGGGGACGCCATTCGTCTCACAGCCGTCAGTCATCTAGGCAATGAGTGCGTTGCTTCGCTTTGCAACGTTGCTGGGAAGACAGACAGGATGTGGCCTAGGCCGATGTAAGAGCGAGTAGAATGAAGAACGTTGGCATATGAGGAAGTCCCGACTTATTGTAGCTTTGAGTTATGTATCGCGCCGTTCACGCGACGAGCTCGTAGAGGTTGTTCATACCACGTGACGGGTACCACCGGAGCGTGCGTGGTGCTGTAGCGGCTTTTGTACCTTTTACTGTTATCGTGAGTGCAGGAGAAGCCGAAGACTTTTGTTCTTGGAGAGTTGCCAACTGGGACGAAGTAAACAAATGGCAGTTCGAGGCAAGTAGCTCGTTTATGGCGTTGGTTACGTAATGTTATGGCGGTTGTGGCGCGTCCTCCACCTCTGCCTTGTATCTTCCTCTGCTGCTAACGTCCACCTAGCAGTCGTCCATTCAATCACCTCTCACACCCTGCTATGTCTAGGACAAGTCATCGCAACGTCATGTCTGTGGGCACACTGTATGTGACGCTGGGTATGCGCCTACAACGCTCCAAATGGCAGTGGTCTTCGGCTCATCACGAAACTCCACTATGACATTATCCAAGTTGCCTAGTGAGAACATGAATACACCGTCGCCGTGGTCCACCAACACACCCTCATCTTGACCACCACCATGGCTCACAAACTTTCTGAACCATACTCGGGCAAAAACCCAGTGCCCAATATCGCTACCAAACTCACGTCGCTCGTTAATCCTGAGAAGGCGACCGAAGCCAAGGCTCAGCAACTCCAGGACCAGAGCGTCCGTCGCGAAGAGAAGCAGACGGAGAAGAACGCGCGCAGGCTCGCGAAAGGCCATGTCATGCATGTCACGGATCCAACGACCGGCGAGGAGCTCGACATCCGTAATGCGGACGAGGAGCCAGACGTCAGGTCCAAGGGCGACAACGTCTTGCATCAAGACTTTCCTCCTCCAGGTGAGTGTATAGTTCTGGGCGACTGCATTCCTCTCTCGCAAGCTCCCATTGACTTGCCCGTGAGAGTGGCAGCCAACTGCGTTAGCAGTATACGGAATGAACATCGTCTTACCTCATTGTTTGTGGTGTCGTCCGACTATGCATGGTATCTGTGAAAGTGCTTGCTCCGGAGCTTGATTAGCCCTACTGGCTGAAAGTGCGCTTGAGGACAAAGATCATGATATACAGTCGATGCTCTGGTATGCTAGTGCAAGATCACGCATAGCTATTAGCTGCAGCGAAGCGGGAAACACAAAGATGAATACACGTATACTGACATTCTCTCACAGACTGGAAGAGACACAGGGACAAGGTCTTATCGGTCACTAATTCGACCGTCGCATACACGTCTGCTGCATTTGCGTTCTGTTTCATCCTGTCGAACGCATTCTCCAGTTTCGCTGCCCGCACTGCGTGTCTAATTCCCGCTGCCCTCTTAGCTTATTGCTTGTTTTTCCGCGCGAACAAGGTGGCGGAGGCAGACTTCGAGCAGCGTGTATGGCATGCTGAGCGGATGCGCGGGCTAGCAGCTGGCTCCGACGTCGATGGGGACGGGAAAGTCACCGACGAAGAGCGCATTCGCGAGAGTGCAGAATGGGCCAATGCCGTCATCCGCGGGCTGTGGCCTATTCTGAACACAGACCTGTTTGGGTCCCTCGTAGATATGCTAGAGGACATTATGCAGTCCTCCGTCCCGACATTCATCGTAAGTGCGCCCTACTCTGAGGCTATACGTTCGCTGGCCCTCATCTATCCTCTGCAGCACTCAGTTCGCGTCGCCGATCTTGGCCTTGGGTCCAACGCTGGGCGAATTACTTCCATCCGCTCTCTCCCTGACGACACGACGCGCGATACAGGCGATCCTTCCAACGGTGAAGACAGCCTGGCGGCGATGGGTATCAGCGCGGAATCAGTTAGTCCAGACGACCGGGAAGCGCTGGACGGCGACCACGTCAATCTTGAGGTTTCGTTCGCCTACCAAGGGTTACCAAGCGGACAATCTGCAGAGAGCAAGGCGCGGAACATCCAGTGAGTGTTCCTTGCAATGTACCATTTTAGATTGCTGATATTGACGTTTTCCAGCCTGCTCGTCGAGTTTTTCCTCGGCTTGAAAGGAGTATACGGCTTCCGAGTCCGTACGTCACGCAATCTCTGACTAACCAAGCCTTACGAGGCTCAAGCAATTGCATTGCAGCTGTCTGGGTGGAAGTCACAGGCATAGTCGGAACAGCGCGCGCAAGGCTACAGCTCATACCCAATCCACCATTGCAAGTTACACGTCCACATCCGTTCATTCCCTCTCTAATTATCGAGTATAGTGTGAAGACCACTCTGGTGACCCTCATGGGTCTCCCTCGCATCACCATATCCGTGACACCACTGAGTAGACTACTACCGAACGTGATGGACCTACCATTCATCTCCGGGTTCATCTCGAGCGCACTTGATACCGCCGCAGCGGAGTACGTCGCTCCGAAGAGTTTGACGCTCGATTTGCAACGACTCATCAGCGGTGATGACATCAAGAAAGGTACGAGGTGGTCGGCATCGTAGACGTTTTGCGTCTGACACATTGTTGATCTAGACACCGAGGCCATCGGCGTGCTTGTGGTGCATATTCATCGTGCGACGGGCATCAAGAAGATGGATACCACAGGCAGCTCGGGTACGTGCCTATCTGCTCGCCATCTGAACAATTGTTGAATATACCGTTGCTTCTTCAGCAGACCCGTACGTGACGCTCACATTCTCGCGACTCGAGAAACCGTTGTACTCGACCCGTATCATCAAGAACGACTGCAACCCCGTGTTTGAGGAGACAGCGGTCCTCGTCGTCGACGTCAACACGGTCAAGCTGCGCGAGAGGCTCAGCTTCCAGCTCTGGGACTCTGACCGCATGAGCGTGGTACGTCCGTCCTACCGCATCGTCTTTGGGGAACCTGCTTATATGCGCATAGGACGACATGATGGGCTTCGCAGAGATCGACGTCGTCGACCTCATCCGCGAGCGCGGCAAACCAACTCGGCGCGTCTCCCCATTGTCCAGCCCCGACTCACAGGACCGTCCTGGGTCGATCGAGTACACTGTCGGATACTACGGGAAGCTCCCGCCGAACAAGGCGCTTGCCACAGATGGCTCAGATCCGAGCCTGCCTGACGACCTGCGCAACCAGCCAGAGTTCAAGGAAGCGCGTGCGGTCGCTCTGAATGACCTGGAGGCAGCGGTACTCGTCACGCCCCCCGACCCGGAGTGGCCGAGCGGTATGCTGAGCGTGCAGGTGCATGAGATCAGGGATTTGGCGGTGAAGACGATGGGTAAAGAGCGGAAGGGCGGGAAAGGCCGTGAAGGAGAGAAAGGTCAGGATGAGGGGGAAGAGACGGCGGAGGAAGGCGAAGGGCTGCCCTCGTCGTATTGCACCATGTGAGTCCTTCTGCGAGATGATGCCGAGGGAGCGACGCTGATCGTATCTTGGCAGTTCGCTGAACGACGAGCTGGTGTACGAAACCCGGGTGAAGCCCATCACGAGTTCGCCGATGTTCAACGCAGGCACCGAACGCTTTGTTCGTGACTGGAGGAAGGCCCATGTCACGGTGACGGTCAAGGACTCCCGGATGCGCGAGAACGACGTCGTGCTAGGAACAGTCTTCCTCAAGGTACGCATCCCCTCCGTCTCAATTCTTCCTGCATCCATCTCTGACCCTGACGACCGTAGCTCTCCGAGGCGTTTGTGAACGCATCCCAGGTGACTCGCTGCTACTCCCTCGAGAAAGGGCTCGGTACGGGGCGTATTAGGATCTCGCTCCTCTTCCGTCCGGTAGACGCCAAGCTCCCGCCGAACCTGCTCGGCTTCGACACCGGCACGCTGGAGATCCGCGACGTCTCTATGCGCTCAGACCTCAAGGACCTCTCGAAGTGCGAGGTGCGACTGAAGACAACCACCGCAGAGGCCGAGGAGAAGGTGTCGCGCAAGACCGCCGAGAGACGCGGGGACCAAACCGTCTGGTCGCCCGAGGGCCTGACGAAACTCCCGGTGCGCCAGCGGTACGCGTCAGCACTGCTCATCTCCTTCCGGGACAAGTCCGGCTTCAAGAGCTCCGGGCGCAAGGCACTCGGCGTTCTCTGGCTCCGCGACATCGTAGATCGTGCAGAGGGCCCTGTCGAAGTGTCGCTTTGGCGGGCGAAGAACGGCGACTACTCGCGCCTGAAGCTCAACTACGTGCCCCCGAACGGCGACCTCGCGTACTGGGACAGCGATAAGGAGAAGGTCGAGCGCATCGGCTCTGTCTCGCTCGACCTCGTCTTCTGGCCGGGGATCTCGGAGAAGCACCACGAGATGCTTGGTGGGGCAGGCGCGAAGAAGCGTGCCGCGTGGGACGAGTACCATCGCCAGAAGGACGCGGGGTTCCGGGACGCGATCGGGGAGCTCTCTGCTCAAGTTCCGGAGGACCACCAGGCGAGCGAGAGCCACGAGACGCAAGCTCGGGATGGGGAGCAGCAGCCACGTGGGCAGACAGACGAGACGATGACCGGAGGGCCGGTGAACTCTCGGGAAGGTGACGACGAAGATGCACGGCAGGATGAAGAAGCGCACGGAACGAACACGACTGTGTCTGCGGACGATGTCGAGGTCGAGTCGCAGGCCGACACGGAGCCTGGAGAGGGGGACGACGGCTCTGAAGAGGCGGAACCCCAAGCTGATACAAGAAATGGAAAGAAGCGTGGCGTTGTCGGCAAGATCAAGGAATGGCGGCAGCATGAGAAGGAGTTGCATCGCGACCACCGGGGAGTTATGCAGGCGAAGCCTGCGCGCACGGCCGAGTGGCTGAAGGGCAACATCGAAGAGGGCGCGCACGCTGTTAAGGATAGGTTCAAGATGAAAGCGCGCGAGCCTGACGTCGAGACTGAAGTTTGAAGCTTTGAAGTCCGAGTCTGAAAGCCTGAAGTGGGCATCTGCATGTATCACTAGCAATACGCACTGTATACACTATACCACTGTACGCGTGTGTATACCTGCTCTCGCTTGTTTATCCAGTGCTTGTTCTTCACGATCGGTGGGGTGCGTGTCTTAGCGAGTGATAAGGAACGAGACAAGGGATGGGGTGGGAAGGGAAAGAGGTACACGGACTACGACAAAGGTCGCCAGCAGCTGGGCCGGTTTCTCCAGCATTCGTAGACACTATGCAGCGCGCGAACGACTTGACAGTCCCCGACTGGCGAGCGCTTAGCCCGTACCATGTGTGAGTCCTCTTGTTAGGACTAATGTCGAGAGTACGTCATGCTGTAGGATGAAGGGTTACCTTAGCATGTGAGTCTCGGGGCGCACACAATGGAGAACGCACAGTTGTGGATTCCTCTTGACCGGTCGCTCGAAGCGCATGTGCGTGTGCAGCTCTTCCCCAGCACGAACAATTTCGTATACTGCCCAATCGAACGCCGTGAAGCTGGCTGGGGTCCAGAGCTTGACGGTCGACAGTGTGGGACTCAGTACCGATAAGAGACGATCTACCATCGCCTGCTGAGTTTTGTGCCATGCGTTCAATGTGTCGACTTTGTGACCGATGCGCCCCAAGACTCCACCGCGCAGTATTACTGCAGAGGTGGTAGGCTTCGGCGTCCCTGGGAGATCAAGCTGTAAATCGAGCCTTGTCAGATGCTGCATTGGCGCTAGCTGCTTGGCTATATGTTCCTGTTCGTAGTACCCGCTGTCAGTAAGCGTAACACATCCTACAGCGGGCTCATGAATTTACTTACAACGATGACGAGAGGTTCGCCCGAAGGCTCCTCCGCTTCATCTCGACGACAACGGAACAAACGCAGACACCGCAGGGCAGGATATGTCCTCACGATGTATTGTAGGAGTTCGTCGTCCGCGTCGTCTTCACGATATTCGAGTGACAGGTGGCGAAGATCAGGCAGCCGGCATTGACGAAGGATCTGCAGGATGTCTGATGACGAGAGAAGGGGCCACTGCCATCGCGCGGCTGGGGTTATATGGAAAGCAAACTTGGCCATGTAGTTGCAGTAGTGCGGCGTATATCGTAGAGTGAGGCTGCGCAGAGATGAAGGAAGGGCAGCGTAGAGGTTGTCGTGGACCTGAGGACAAGATAGCGTGAGTTCATGGAGCTCAGGCCACGGCCAGCTAATAGCACGGTGGCTGGGAGGCCAGAACGCCTGCGGAGCGCGGCCTTCGGGCTGCGCCAGCTTCAGTTCTAGAACGCGTAATCCGGGCATGTTGGAGAACATTGCAATGAGGGGAAATGGCGGGTCGCCTATGGTGCGAAGCTCGCCCCTAAGGCGCAGTTCGCGCAGGCGGGGCCAAGGTGGTTGGTTGCACATCCAAACGAGAGGCGCGCAGTCCATCGACAGAGTCAAGCGTTCGAGTGTGTCCCTACTGGCACTGAGGAGAAGTTCTAAAGCACGTTCCTCGGAGGGGTACTGACGATCGCGACGGGGGCGGTAGTCAGAGAGTGTGTGATGGAAGGAGATTAGTCGCGAGATCGGGCATTCAATCGTCAGGGTTTCGTCGGGAAGCAGTGTTGGGACAAGATGAAGATTTGTGATGGTAACGTTTTGTAGTTTGGGTAGCGAGCATATGCCTTGAAGGACAGACCAAGGCAATCCATGATTGAAGTTGTTTTCGAGACAAAACGTCACAGTATGGAGCTGAGGCATGCTGGAGAGTGCCATGTTGAGGTACTCTGAGCTGTACACTCCGCATAGCAATGCATGTTTGCTAAACTTCAGGTAGGGCCGTGGATTGTCAGGGAATCTGTGTGCGACGGCTTGATCTAGACAGCGGTCAACCAAGTGGAGAACACTAGTGACGTGAAGATTCAGCGAAACGATTGTAGCCGCTGAACATATCGTACCTGACATAAGGCCAAACCGTCTCGGGTAGGAAGACCAGTGACTTGACCGGGACGAGGCTGCGGACAGTACACTCCTTGAACAAGTATGGTAGAGAATACTGTCGCAACCGACGAGAGGTCATTGATAGCGGTTTCAATGTGTTTGCTAATGAAGCTGCTTCCATCAATAAGTGGAGGACATCGTCGTTCAAGGACGATAATCTTCGGCCCAACATGCTTCAATGCGCCACGGTTTCGGATACGTTCATGCGTACTCACAGCTCGGTCGTAGGCATGTATCCAACCACAACACGAAGGATTGAAACGCAGATGGTTATGGGTAGGCGATCCCCAAGTGCATCGAAATGAGGATTACAGGGAGTTCAGCGCAGACGTCCCACACTAGTCAATGGTGCTAGGGTTGCGGGGACAAGCCTCTGGACGGTTAGTCGCAATGTTAGTAACCAGCAGTCGTCGGAGGAGGAGTTAGTCGCAGGGTTAACAACAGTTATTCACAGGGCGTCTAAATTACAAGACTGTCTACCGGCGCTAATCTACAACGTTCATAATACTAGCTAGCTTCATGGCCGGCGCGCACGGCGGAGTGGCTGAAGGACGACATCGAAGAGGGCGCGCACGCCGTTAAGGATAGGTTCAAGGCAAAGGCGCGAGCCTGATGTCGGGACTGAAGTTTGAAGCTTTGAAGTCCGAGTCTGAAAGCCTGAAGTGGGCATCTGCATGTATCACTAGCAAGTCACAATGCGCTCTACATGCTACCGTATGCGTGTGTATACCTGCTCTCGCTTGTTAATTATATTGGATGGAGCAACACAAAGGTGAAAATTAGCCTTCGGTATCAGTACCGATGTCTAGACGGCGAGAATTGGAAGGGTATGAATCCATATAGCGATGTCGTAGATATAGTACACTATGAGGATCGGACGGCAGACTTCAGATTGCTTTTCTGGGTTACACGGAGGCCTGCGAATTGATTAGCACGTCGGCATGTCGCATCAGTAGCTGAATGGGCGTACCTCAATAACCTGCATAGTTCGCAGGCAACATGCGGTCGAGGCGGGCGCGCGGCGAACCGTCGCCACGCGCAACACCATACACCAGCCAGGTGAATGCGGCGGTGAGGTCGGGTTTCCAGAGCCTGATCTCCTGCATGCGCGGTCCGAGCATACGCGCGACCACGTCGGCAATGGAGTGGAGGCCACGGATGAAGCTCTGCAATTCCTCTATGTTGTAGGGGCCGTCCAGCCCAAACTTCAATGCGAGAGTGTATCGAGGCTGCGGGGTTCCTGGGAGGTCGAGGCTTAATTTAACTCTCTCGAGGCTCTGCAGCGAGGCAAGAGGTTCGATGAGGCGTTCCTTGTATATCGTTAGAGCAGATCGTTACAATATGGTGCAAGAATGGGCTCACGACGTAAGCTAGATTGTTAGAGAGTTCTATCGCCTCCTCCGGTTCAACCCTGTCAGGCCGACAGCGGAACAAATGGAGAGATCTCAGATCCGGGAAGGCCATTGCGACGTAACGCAGTAGATCTGCTTCACTATCGTCTACCGTATACTCGAGTTCCAGATGGCGTAGATGGTACACCGTGACCTCGCAACGTCGCAGGATGTGCAAGACATCTGTACTCGACACTAACGGCCACCGCCACACGCAGTCAGCGTATAACGGCAGGCCGAATTTCTTCTTCCAGATGTGGTTGAGATAGTGCGGAGTGTAGCGTAGAGATAGGCTGCGCAGAGTATTCGGGAGGGCATCGTAGATATTGTCATCCACCTGAGGACACGACACGGTCAACTCCTCGAGAGACGGCCACGGCCACACACCAGCATGCCCGGAAGGCCAGATGGGCTGTGGATCGAGGTTTCTCGGCTGCATGAACTTGAATTCCAGGACGCGTAAATTTGTCATGTGCGCGAACACGACTATAAGAGGAAGAGGAGGGTCGTCTATGGTTGGATACTGTCCTCGAAGGCACAGTTCACGTAGATTAGACCACCTTGATGAGTCGCAGAGTAGATTTAGGGGCGCTAGCTCCATGGCCAATGTCAGCTGCTGTAAGGTGGAGGAGTTGATGTCAAGGACAAGCTCGAGAGCGCGTCTCTCAGTAGGGAAAATCTCCGACCGCTCGTGGTAGTCACTAAGCTTGTGGCTGAAGGATACGAGGGATGTCGGAGAGTCCAGGATGAGTTCCTCGCCCGTAGACAGCTTCGGCGCAAATCGATACATGTCAAGAGAGAACTCCTTGAGATGGGGAAGGGACAGGATGTGTTTGAGTACTGGCCAAGGAAGCCCATGGGCAAATGCGAGAGATGGAAAGCGAAAAGTGACTTTTCGGAGATGAGGCATTTGTAGCAATGCACTTGCCAAGCTCTGCGAGACATAAACACCACACAGATGCATGTCTTTAGTCCATCGCAGGTAGCTTCTAGAGATACTTTGCCATTCCATCGACTTCTCGTCCATGCCTCGACCCGGCACATCTCCACAGAAATCGATGAAATGTAATACGCTACTCGGAGATGGTTGCAGTATCAGTGCAATTCATGACGGGATATAGTCTACGGCGCACCGGATGTACTGCCACAACGTCTGGGGAAGCCATACGAAGTCTGCGTCCGTTGGTCTCAGCCGCACAAATGTTTTATAAGTGAACTCGTTGAATGCGATTGGCAAACAGCGCGATCGAATGCGCTTGCATGTCCCGAGTAGCGGTACTATGGACCTAGCAGCGTGAGCAGCCTCTGCTAATAGGTCGAGTACATCATCGTCCAAATCTGCCATGCTACGGCTACTGTTATGGTAAGTAAGAAAGGCATAGGCCATCGGATCGGTACGCACGATTGAGGAGCTTGAAATTGAATACGCATACCGGCTTGGCTGGAAAAGAGATTTATCGCGCCAGGCTACAGCTGCATCGGATATTGATGCGTGGGCGCTAATTTGAACGCCTACGCTTCTTGAATCTACCACATCTGCCATATCTGCTCTTCCTCCTCCTCCTGTACTAGTTCATCAGCCACCGGCTCCGCGGTCCAACACAGCTGACATTGTTGTTCGCATAGATGCGGAGTCCGTATGTCACACAGAGATAGGGACATCAATGGCGGCACAGGCTCGCTCCAAAGCGTGGATGTACAGCCAGCGTGAGCTCTCAACTGTCTGTATACATGATTTTCTGCAAACATTCTGCAGCATACTGCAGCTGAACCATGACGTCCTCACGATCATCATTGAGGAGGTTTTCGCCTGCGACGCTCTCCTGCAATTCTCGATGACTTGCAAGTATCTACGACAATGCTCCATGCCTATGCTCTTTCGAACCTCTGTTGTCACTCAAACGGCACCCCTGTCGGAGAAACCATTTCCAAATTCTCTTCTCAATTATGTACAGTGAGTGCAGTCGGATCATAACACTGTCGCCACATGTCTCAGCGTGTATCAGGAACCTCACCCTTCAAGACGTATGCCCCGACTGGAATGCGACACTCGTTGTCACGTATCCACGAAATGCGAAACACACAGTCTTACGTTACACCGAAGATCCGCTTGTATGCGGCATGTACGATAGCATTGTGCTGGGGGATTCGTTGAGGGCGATGCCCAACCTGCACTCAATGACTACCATGTGCGGGGACGAAGCGCACCACGGGCTGCCGTGGCATGTGCTGCAGGCGATTCTCACCGTTCCCCACTTGCGCCAATTCACTTGCCACCGCCACTTATTCTCCCCCCGGGCAGTGCCGTCTCAGCAACTCATCCTTGATTCCCCTACGCAACTCACATCGTTTCGATACATGTTGAACACCTACCGTTCTGTCCCGCGGTGTTACGAGCCCGAAAAGGACGCTTTGGCTGTCGTTCTAGGGACCCATCATGGGACACTCGAGCAACTATGGCTGCCGGCTGAGTCTACTCCACTCCAGGCTATGCTACACCTCGAATGGCCCCTGTTGCGCGAGCTGCGACTGCGTGGCGAGTTCCGCGGATCCAGTCAGCTCATTCATGTGCTAGGCAACATGCCCAAACTTCGTCTCCTGAAACTTGACTTCGCTCTTCCGCGTGGAGCATACCCACGACCTGTCTGGCCGGAGGATCTTCCCGCGAACTACGCATGGCCTGAGCTCGAAGACTTGCAGGTATCATTCCCCTGCGCAGATGATCAATTGTATATTCGACTCCCGCCCACTCTCCGGCGACTGTCGCTGCGTTTCTTCCCGCACCGAGTGATCCACAGCTGGTGCACGAGATGGAGGGCGGATTGGCAGTTCCCTTCTCCGAGTGCTGGGCAGATGTTACGGATTCTGCGTCGAGTTGGATGCCCCGACCTACAACACCTCGAAGTGGAGTATTTTCAGGATGACGAAGAGGAGCAATTGATTCAGGAGATCGTATCCGCATTCCCAAGGCTCACATCGTTGAAGATCATTCGTTACCGCCAGCAAGAGTCCCCAGAGCTCGATGTGGTGAATCGGAGTTTTCCTTCTGTTCTTGTCTGTGGACGTTGACGACCATCCACAGGAGAGACTGGACACCATTCTCAAGCCTCTCAACTCCCTGAGCGAACTCTCGTTGTTTCTGGACCATGCTACTACTCCTCATCTCATCGCAGCAATGAGGACTGCAATGCTCATGATACCCCACAAAGCTATCTCCGCTTTTGTGCGAACCATCTACGAGAGCGCTGGTGTACTTGCACAATCCCTCGGCCCGTCCGTCAAGCTAGTAAAGTTCTTACAGCCATGGAAAACCAACCGTCACCTATGGAGAGTGTACAGGATCGTCCGTGATGAGTACGGCTCACCGCCGTATGCCGAGTATGACAAGCTTTTGACGGTATGTTTACTCCGGTTCAAACTGGCCCTCTCTATAGTCTCATCACTCCGCATGGTCGCACTTTCAGCTGGGCGAAGATGCGCACGATGCGATAGCAGTGGTCAACCCACCTCCGCAATATCCTGGCGATTATGTGGCCGCTTGTCCTGCGATGATGGCAATATACGAGTAGTAACAGCAATCATGGAAGAACCGAGTATCTGATACTTCGGTTCAATAGACACGCTAAATATCATACCGCATACCGCACAGAACAGGTCAGCATCCTGGTACTATGTCTTGCAGCTAGCTGCCTCTCGCTTTTACACCCACTATACGTGATGTGAGTACTCGCCCCTGCAGCCCGTGCAGCCACGGGTTTCATCCCAATCTTCCTTGTGGTGTTCGTTCCCGTAAAGCGAGGCGTTCGGCAGAATAGCTGCCTGCACGATGTCCAGACATGCTCAGCAGATGCGGTGTCCAGTTGCTCCTTCAGAATGCACCGCGTCGTAGCGCCATGGTTTCCGCCGACAATATCCCGCTCCCGGTCAATGCTAAGCTAGACCACTCTTCTGCATCGTCGCGTTGCCTGAAGAAGAGGCATGTGCTCGGCGCAACGTGTCACCCATTCTTGAGTTCCATTTCTCGTCGTCCTACAAGTACAGGGGCTAGGACGGGATGGTGTCTTCAGCCAAAGATGATTTCCTCCGCCACCTTGTCCATCGCTAGCGTGCTACTATTCCTCGCCTCGAGCGTTTGAGCTCAGCCCACTGCCCCGCAATACGGTCAAGCATAGCCTTTTCGTAGATCACAGCGTTACCGTACCCACGTACTCACGTCGGTGAGACTATAGTGCGGTGGCCAAGGCTGGACAGGAGCAGGCACACGCCCGTCTGGCTGGACATGCAGTGTCCAACCCGTGCTACTCCCAGTGCCTCCCTGGCGCTGCATCGAACACGCCCACTGTTCCCACAGGCTCGAGCAGCGGGAGCGGCACTCCTACGTCTGCTAGTACTACACCTGGTAGCCTTCCTTCCCTTGCCTCCAGCAGTCCGTTTGTTCGCGCGGTGGTATGTCGCTGCTCACTTCGTCCACATGATATCATCTGAAGAGACGCGTTCGGAATGACAGGAGAACCCCAGTTTCCACCAATATCTTCTGCGGGATCGCGGAGTGAGATGTAGAGATTCCTGAGACTATGCGACCTAGCCCTGAGGGTGGGTACATAACATAGGCGAGCACGCGATTAACGACCAAGAGTCTCGTGTGATAGCATTGTTCTTCGCGATATAAGCGTACAATGTTCTAAACACTCCCCTTCGTTCGTTCATGAGTACGTCTACCACAACAAGAACGATTTCACTCACAAATCGTACATGCACTTCTCGACCCGTGAATGCGGCAGCTCACACCCCTTCCTTCGCAACCTCAGCGACAGTAAGCCACGAGCCATAGTACGTGCACTCCTGCGGGTTCACCGGTCCTCCGGGCTTGCAGAAGTCGAACGTCGGACACTGCACACACGGCGTTTGCGACAGCCCACCCGCGATGCGCTCCTGCCGCACAGCGCGGTACACATACGCACCGCCCCCGCCGTAGTCGTCCTGCGCTCCAGCGAAGTCGTGCGAGAAATCTGGAGCGGGCGAAGACGAACGCGAGCGTTTCGATTTGGATTTTGACTTGGATTTTGACTTGGACGAGCTCGACTTCGACTTTGAGCGCGAGCGACGGTCTTCATCCGAGTCGGAATCAGAGCCAGAGTCCGAGGACGAGTCGGAGTCGGAGTCGTATTTGCGCCGTTTGGAACTCTTGCTGCGGCTCTTGCTCTTGCTCTTCCGTTTCTCCTCCTCGTCGCTCATGTCCACGTCCTCGTCCTCGCTGTTATCACGCGACCGCTTCTTCTTGCTCTTCTTCTTTTTCCGATCCTTCCCGTCGTCTTCGCTTCCACTTCCACTCACGCTGCTCTCGTCCCTGCTCTTGCGCTTCTTCCTACGCTTGCGCCGCTCCCTCTCCGACTCACTCTCGCTCTCGCTCTCAGACTCAGATCCGGAGTCAGACTCGGATGTCGAACGACTCCGCTTGCTGCGCTTCCGTTTCCGCTTGGGCGATTCATCGTCATCTCGCGACTTGCGCTTGCGCCGTCGCGCCCGGTCCTCGTCGTCACTCGCGCCTGCTCCGGGGTCTTCCGACGTATCCCACATTGCGGCACCAAACGCGGGAACCTATGGAGATATGCATGGCATTAACAGCAGTTGAAGAGAGAGATGTGGACATTTAGGGCGTACACGTTCGACTTCGCCGTCGAGGACAAGGACATTCAGGAGCATCTCAACATGCTCTACGCTAAGCTGGGTCTCCGTGATCCGGCTCTTGCTGAGGAAGGTTAGAATCTGCTGGGCAGTCGGATAGGCTGGTGCCGCAGAGATGGGATACAGAGGATTCGAAGAAGACGAATCCCCGCCCTTTTGTTTGGGAGCACTCTGCAGCGGTCGTAGCCCATTAGACGAATCCTACACGCAAATCAAGTATTCCGACCCAACGTACTCGATCACGAATGAAGCGCAAACATGCGCTACACAAGAGTTTGATAAACTCCGTATCAAGCTCGTTGTCGGTGTACCATGGGCCTCCGGTCATCTCGACAGACGGTTCAAGGTGCGCGAGCATGTAGATCTTGCGCGTCGGGAACTGTCGAATGATAGAGGCCTTGAGCACGAGGTGTATGTGCGTGAAATTAGAACTGAACGGACCTTGACCGACTTGACGGCTTTGATGAGCTGCTTTTGGGTAAGGGACTTGAGACAGCGGTCAATCACGGTCTGGTGAAGCTCCGTCTTGGCCTTGAGATGTTTCGTCCAGATACCTTGCGGCGCAGGTCAACCGGGGCGTAACACGCGAGAGACATCGAACATACCTTCGTTCGCCGCAGCCTGGATATAGCTTAGAATCATAGCCTCCTCCCCGCTCATGTCTTTCTTTCTGTCCTCAGTTGAGAGGCAGACACCTCTCGCACAATAAGACGCACTCACACATCCAGCTCCTTCTTGTTAACCGCGCGGAACGACACAGCTCCTTTGGTATCCTTCATGGCTTTGAGCAGTCCCTGGAGCCAGAATTCAGCCACCCGCGCGTCGGACCGTTTTCACATTCACCCACCGTGCCCAACAGGAAATTGAGGGCAGCGGTACGCGCCGCCGGGTCTGGTATGAGTGCCTCGCATTCCTTCTGAGTGAGGGTCTACGGCATCGAACTGAGCAGATGTGTAGAGGATCAGTTACATATCGCATACCTTCTTCGAGTCAGCGAGCGCAGCCTGGTGCAGCTTCTGCTCTAGCGCATTGAGCTTTCTTCCGCTCATTCTCGCACTTAAATGCTCGTGCTATGACATATAGAGGAAGAAAGGAGATGAGATTCTTGGTAACGAGAAGCAGTTCGAGGGAGAATAGAGGGGAGAAGCAAGATGCTTTGGCGCTGCGCTGAGCGCTCGCCGGTTACAGTAGGTGACTGCTTAGTTGACTTGTGGTTTCGTATTTCGCTCTTTGAATGAATTGTTGATCGCACATAGTATTATGTAACACACTCTAACAAGGAGAGCTCTAGCGGTTCAAGTAGTACGCACAAAGTGCCGTCGTTCATCCGACCTCACTCGAACAGAGCTCCCGGTGACTAATACGTCGCTGTACGGGCTCATCCGTTGAATATTTGACAGAGCTCTCAACGGGAAGGAAACCCTCACCCGCGCTGATATGCCACAGATACTCGGAGGAAGGGGCGATGGCGATGGAGATACAGGCTCGCAGCAATGTGCGGGTTCTCGACCAGCGTGTGTCCCTGTCTCTTTCTTTCTCCCTCCCTCTCTGTATGCATAAACCTTCGCTAACGATTTGCAGCATACTCACACTGAACGATGATGTCCTTACGATCATCATTGAGGAGGTTCTCGCAAGTGGCGCTCTTCTACATTTCTCGATGACTTGCAAGTATCTACGACAATGCTCTATGCCTACGCTTTTTCGGACGTCCGTTGTGACTCAAAAGGTACCCCTGTCGGAAAAGCCCCTCCTCCGTTCACTACGACATCACGTACAGTGAGTGTGGAATGACTTGCTTGATCCTCGAACTTCCGTAGGTCTGAGCTCGTAGTAGAAGCCTTACCCTTCGAGACGGGTGCCCCGACTGGAGTGCGGCGGCCTTTCGTCCATCTCAATGGGACCCTGACACCCGTCCCCTTTTGCGTTACACCCAAGACCCACTCCTCTGCGGTATCTATGATGGTGCTATCCTTGGGGACGCGCTGAGGGCAATGCCTAACTTGCGTTCAGTAACCGCCATGTGTAAATTCGAGGCGAACCATGGTTTACCGTGGCACGTCATCCGGGCGATACTCACCGTCCCCCACTTGCACCAATTCACTTGCCACGGATACCTCTTCTCCCCTAGGGCAGTGCCGTCTGAACAACTCGTGCTTGACTCCCAAACGCAGCTCACATCGTTTCGATATATGTTGGACACTTACCGTCCTATGCCGCGGTCTCACGAGCCCGAGAAGGACGCACTAGCTGTCGTCCTGAAAACCCACAATCAGACGCTGGAGCAGCTTTGGATGCCAACCGAGTCGATCCCGTACCAGCCTATGCTACACCTCAAGTGGCCGTTCTTGGGCGATCTGCGGCTGCGTGGCGAATTTCATGGGTCCAGCCAACTCATTCATGTGCTAGGCAACATGCCCAAACTTCGTCTTGTGAAGCTTGACTTCGCTCTTCCGCGTGGGGCACATCCGCTACCTATCTGGCCCGAGCATATTGTTGCAGACTATTCGTGGCCGGAGCTCGAAGACTTACAGGTATCATTCCCTTGCGCAGATGATCAACTGTATATCCGTCTCCCATCCACTCTCCGGCGCCTGTCACTACGCTTCTTCCCGCATCGAGCCGTTCATAGTTGGTGCACACAGTGGAGGATAGATTGGCAATTTCCATCTCCCAATGCCGGACAGTTGTTATGCATCTTGCGACGCGTTCGAAGTTCCCACCTTGAACACCTCGAAATAGAGTACTATCAAGATGACGATGAGGAGCAGTTGCTTCAGGAGATCGTTTCGGCGTTTCCGACTCTCACGTCGTTGAAGATACTTCGTTACCGCCAACAGCAGTCTGCAGGGTTCGATGTGGTGAAGCAAATTTCACCCACGTTCGTCTGTTCTGAGGATGTTGACACTCTTTCATAGGAGAGGTTCGCTGAGATACTCAGGCCCCTAGGTTCTTTGTGCGAACTGTCGCTACATCTCGATCATGAAACCACCCCTTACCTCGTCGTAGAAATAAGGACAGCTATTCTTATGTTGCCCAGGAACGCAATCGCCGCATTCTCACGTACTCTCCGCAACACTGCCGACGTGCTCGCACATTCCCTCGGATCGTCTGTCAAGCTGGTGAAGTTTTTACAACCGTTGGGTGCCAACCGCCACGCATGGGCTGTTTACAGGATCATCCGTGACGAGCACGACTCGCCTCCGCGTGCCGAGTACGATCCGCTTTTGACAGTACGTATACTCCGACCCCTCTGGCCGTTGGCTGTCTTCGTAACCTCACAGATGCAACTTATCGCATTTTAGCTCGGAGAGGAATACTTCAAGCAGTCAGTAGTGCAGCCGCCTCCGTCTGGTCCTGCCGAATATTGGCGACGGTAGTAGTAGTGGAGAATTCATCTACCCGCAACTTCACGACCTGTTGTGTCGCTGGGTACCGGCGCTACCATTTGGCCGTACAACCTGTGCGTGTAACGTTGAAACCCACTGTTTACCCAGGCTCTCTCGCACCGTGTATGACAGCATCCAGCTGCTTTGAGGAAGCTTTGTGAGTATTCTCAAAGAGCATATAAGACTAGGGTCCCATGCAAATACTAACACTTGAACTCCGAGCGTTCGAGTCTTGATTTATTTTGACCGATCCATGTCGTCGTGAAACGCAACGTCATTCCACCATGGTTTGTGGGCTCGTCTCACCTTAACACTATTCCCTGTGCATACCAATCTACCACCAATCTCAGCTTGCTGTACGCACTAATTCTTCGACAAACCTGGCGCATCCTAGAATCCCATCCTTCACCGCGCTCGTGCAGTCACGGGCTCCATCACAGCCTTCTTTGTGGTGTTCGCTCCCGCAAGCCGAGGTTTTCGGCAGAATAGCTGTCTTTACAACGGCCAGCGGTGTTCAGCAGACGCGTTGTCCTCTAAGAGATGTCGCGTTATAGCGCCATGGTCTCCACCGACAATTTCCCGCTCCGGGTTGATGCTAAGCTAGACTACTCTTCTGCGTCGCCACGTCCCGTCGCCGTGCCCGAAGAAGAGGCATTTGCTCGGCGCAACGTGTCACTCGTTCTCGGACCCCACCTCCCGTCGTCCTACAAGTACGGGGGCTAGGACGGGATGGTGTCTTCAGCCAAAGATGATTTCTTTCGCCACCTTGTCGATTGTTGGTACGCTTTTCCTCGCCTCGAGCGCCACTGCTCAGTCTACTGCTCCGCAGTACGGTCAGGTATGCTAGTCTCCGTTCAACATCACCGCAGCCTCACCGTACTCATGCATACGACTAGTGCGGTGGTCAAGGTTGGACGGGAGCAACCACATGTCCAGACGGCTGGACATGCACGGTGTCCAACCCATACTACTCTCAGTGTCTTCCGGGAGCCGCATCGAGTACGCCAACCGTCCCCACGGGCCCTAGCAGCGGGAGCGGCACTCCTACGTCTACATCCACTGCACCTGGCAGCCTCCCCACACTTTCCCCTGGCAACTCGTTCATTCGCGCGGTGGTATGTCACTACGTATACCATCCGACCATGTGACCTTGTCTGAATAAACACCTCTTGTGACGACAGGAGGACCCGAACTTCCACCAATACCTCCGCTCCGAGGTCATCAATACCGCTGGTGATGCGGTCCTTGGCGACTATACGACCGCTGCGCAGTTCCAGATTGTCGACGGGCAGCTCGTCCAGCTCGTGCCAGATGGCTCCAAGCTGTACGCCGTTGTTGAGGCTCGTACGGACCCGTCTGTCATGAAGTTGAAAATGTCGTGGTCGACCACTCCAGCCAGCGGTGACAACGCGGGCACCTTCCAATGGTCCGGAGACACCGTCGAATGGTCCATCCCTACCATCCAGCGGCCGCAGCTCAATGTGGGTTCCTGCCCCCCCTCGCAATTTACGCCTTACTGACAGAACGATCGCTCAGGCGTGGTTGGTCTGTCCCGACGCAGATGGCAACAAGGACGTCTACATTAACTTGGGCCCGTATGACTACAACACCCCACCGGGTTGCGCGGACGAGACGATCCACGCGTACACGGGTGCGACGCCGACGCCTTGAGAGCATCCATCGAAACCATGTGCTATGTCTGGAAGACTCCCGGCAGTTAGTCTTTTGTTGTAGTACATCCCACGGAGGGACAAAATGGCATACTCGTGTCCGTCATCGTCACCGCCATCTGCCGCGCACCATGGACAATTCGCTAAGCATTGGACCGGCCATAGCTGAGTCGAAACTGATGTTTTGTCGCGTTGCGCGGTCAGGCGCTTCCGGCATGATGGCTTATGGGCGTTCTCGGCGGCACTTCGGTTGAACCCGGTCTGCAATTTAAGCTTGTCAAACGGCAATTGCAACATATCCGACCCAGGAACATCGAGCCGTGTGCTCTCCGCTACATATCCAGACCGCTCACCGCTCAATCTAACAGATTTCTCACTCCATTGGCAAGGCTCGGGATAAGAAGCGAGCCTGCAGGCCTGAAGCGCCGCAGCTGCCAGCGATAGCGTCGGGATTGGCTTCATGCATGCCTGGACGCGGATGTCGTGGACAAGCCCCCAAAGCGCCTTCCACAGCGTTGACCTCCACTTCCTCGACCCCCGCTCGTCCTTCTGGTGTCTTGTGGTGTTCTGCCCTCGCGAAACGCGGGCGACATGTTCGGTGAGCTTCTCGAGTCGTTGCAATGCATCACACTAACGCCGTTCATCCGTCACGCCGCATAGGGCTCAGTATCATTCATATCGCACTCTGTGCACTATGTGCCATGACGTGGCGATGGCTGCGCGCGCGGCGTCGTGGCAGAGTGCCCTTTGTTACGATACACGCGCCTCCGCATTCCGCTACGCTTCAGAAACGCGCCGGTAGAAAGACTGAACCCACGACGTCGCTCGTGCAACTCGTTCGCGACAAAGTGCCAGCGCTCGGCCCGGATGCGAGGTTTGACGGCGTTTGGTGGTTGCCAGGGTATATGAACTGCCGTGTTCCTGTCCGACGTTCTGAACGCTCATGGACCGCCCTTATTGCGGCCTTATTGGACAGCGGCCACGCGCAGACGATATACAGCACGATCGGGGACTTCAGCAAGGTAGACCCGGTTGTGTATGAGAGGCAAGCCATCGTCATCGTTCTTCCGCTCCACACTTGGACGATGCCTGCGCGATGATATTGACAAGGATATTGGTGTTTCAGGGTGTTCCTGCAACTACCGGATAAAGGTGCGCTCCGTAAGAGGAGCGGATGCAGTGAATGCTGACCACTCTCCCGCAGGCGTCGTCGCAGTCGATGTCGCCCCGCCGCTCACCAGCCACCCGATATCAGGGTCAGAGGACGTGCTGCTTGTGGCGCACGGTCTCACCGGGGGTTCCCACGAAGCATATGTCCGCGCAGTACTCGCGAGGGTCACCCAGAGCAGGGACATTGGTGGACTGGGCCTCCGGGCGGTCGTGCTCAATTTCCGCGGTTGCAACGGAAGTCCGCTAGCCACGCCTCGGCTCTACCACGTACGTCGCTGCGACCCAGCCTGAGGTCCTCCTTATGGCCCTCGGCGACGCGCCAAACTGACTGACCGTCGCGCGTTAGGCGGGCTCATCAGACGACATCAGGCACGTCGTCCTGTGGATATGCCACACCTTTCCCGAATGTCGGATATATGGCTTGGGTGAGTGGGGGGCGCCGCCCGGCAAGCTTTGATCAGCGTTGTCAATTTAGAGGAATTGGGTGCAGGCTTCTCCCTTGGCGGGAACATTCTCACCAAGTATGCTGGCGAGGAGGGCGACGCGTGCCCATTACAGGGTCTGGTCACACTCGCGAACCCATGGAATTTTGTCGAGGGCAGCAGGCACATGCTGCGCAGCCCTGCGTGTCGATACGTCTACCGGTACGCGCTGGGCGGCGCACTACGCCAGCTCCTCCATGTTCACCGGAAGGTTTTCTTGGACGCTGCGAAGTTGCCGTTATCTCGCCAGTTGCTAGAAGACATCTTACGTTGGCCAAGGATTACGCTTGGCCAGTACGACACCTTCGTACAGGCGCCCATGTTTGGCTTCAAGTCGAGCACGGACTACTACGAGTACTGCACCTCATCAAGGCTCGCACCCGATATCAGAGTTCCACTCTTGGCTATCAACAGCCTTGATGACCCGGTCGTGTCCACGGCGAGTCTACCCTTTGAGCAGGTAAGTGGTTTTGTTGGCATTGCCGTGGCGCACTATCGCGGAAGGGAACTGACCGTTGTCTGTCAGATACCCGACAGCCCCTGGTTGGTGCTTGCTGTCACGCAAACGGGCGGCCATCTAGGGTGGTATGCACGCGGCGCTGACGGTCGGATCTCGCGGTGGTTTGTGGAGCCGGTAGCACAGTTCCTGGCAGCTCTCATGGAGGTGAGTCCCTGCCCTATGTCTCGTGCTAGAAGAGGCTACTGACGAGCTGTAGTACGGTGCGGAGGACCGTCGAAAGCCGCGCGGCGTAGATGACGGCGCCGGGTTTGTTATGGATTGTCAGCGAGATGACGTTGGCTTCAGGCAGCTCTCTCTCGAAGAATCCGAGCTTGTCGTGAGCGGCGCCGGAGAATCGAAGCTGTTCACGGGATGGTAGGAACAGACATGTTGGAACAACTTACTGGCACGGAACATCAGAGTTCTCACCACGAGCTGACAAGCATCACATTGGAACATGAACACATAGAACTTGGTGCCGAACGATATAAAGCACTGCTTGTGTTCTCCGTGCTATGGCTAACTCCACTGAGTGTAGGAGCGGGTAAATGTGTTCCGTCGGAGAGTGAGCGAAGTCCGCGCCGATCCCTCTTGGGTAGGTTGTTTCGAGCCTACCGGTGCAGGAGAATTGCCCTTCTCCTCGAACTCGAGGCGCACACGAGACATGTATGAAAGCCAGTTCCGTGCAGAGATTGGTGAACGATGTTGCCTGAAATAGTACTCGACGTTACCCGTCGTTGGGCGCGATGTTCCGTCTTGCTGCCTCTTGCACCGCAACCACCACCATGCCCCCTACCTCTTTCGACGTCCCTGTCAAATGCTCATCAGACTCGACTTGCTGCCTTCCATCTGAGCGGCGTCATCGTGCAGTGCAGTCTAAACGCGACACGCCGTGAGCTGTGAGTAACGCGAGGGTTGCCACGTGCCCGAATATGACTACTTCTGCCGTCGCTTTCAGACCGCGTCTCCTGCTGGCCATGACATTCGCTCGGCGGCGCGTCGTCATATTGGCGGACAAGAAGGCAAGTAGCATGGGACCAAGGGACCATGTGTCGCTGGGAACTTTCCCAAACGGACTGACATGACAGATTGCCCTAGACTTTCCGACAAACCTTGCAACCCGTTCTTTCCACGCTCAGGTCGGTTCACAGTTGCCGTTGTCCCTTGTCGCGCGTTTTGCAATATCTTATATGTTTCCTCATCTCTTCGGCCTCCGCTTCGGCCATCGCGTCACATCCTCACCTCGCATTTCGCCCTCGCAGCCGCACGTCGACTGGTGCCCAGTGCCCGTCAACTGCGCACACGGCTCTTGTTGCTATCTCACACGTGGATATAATCTTGTTGGTTTAGAACCCTTCATCGGCCGACAGTCGGAGAGTTGTGGGGCCGGGGATCTCGCCCCTCTCCAAGGAAGATAAATTCGCAGACCTCAAAACAAGAGCCTGCGCTTGACACTGGCCCCCCGTAGAACGACGTATACTGCCCATATTCGCTAGGGGATTACTCTGCACATCATGCTCACAGACCTCAATGTCGCGCGGGACATCTCCTATTCTGAGGACGACCTCCCGGAGTTCACGCCAATGCCATGGTGAGCTCGCTTGGCATCTATTGCACGACCACACTGACCCCGGCGTCATGGAACAGGAAACTGCAAGAGATTCGCGCCGCCATTCCAGCGCATCTCTTCGTTCGAGACACTCGGAGGGGCCTGGCTTGGCTCGGAGTCGATCTCGTCATGGCAGCGTGTTGTTGGCAAGCGGCGCTGTTCATCGACCCGACATTCACCAGAGATACTATGGTCGAGCGCCTGTCGCCACTTGGCGCTGAAGTAGCGCGCTGGATTTGCTGGTCTATCTAGTGAGTGCACCACGAATCCGTCATTGACCTTGAGTTCATCGCTACCTGCAGCTGGTGGTTCCAGGGCCTTATTTTCACCGGGATTTGGGTGATTGGTCATGAGGTACGGGTACGATCGAAGCGCATAGGCTACGCCGCTGATTGTGAACGGTCTCTAGTGTGGGCATAGTGCCTTCTCACCCAGCCAGAGAGTCTGCAATGTGCTCGGTTACGTGCGTGCCACTTTCCAGTTTACGAATTGCTACACGCCGCTAATTTCCTCCTAGGTCCTCCACACACTCTTGTGGACGCCGTATTTCAGCTGGAAGATTTCCCATCACCGACACCACTGTGCCCATGCTTCGATGGAACGTGACGAAGTGTATGTACCGAAGACAAGAAGCGACCTGGGCATTCCGCCCAGTAGCGCAGAACCGATCGACTACGATGAATACTTTGGCGACACACCGATATACACGCTCCTCATGCTCGTACGACAGCAATTATTGGCATTCCCAGCGTATCTACGTGAGTACATGTCTTTGTCTGAGGAACATGGCTTAGATCTTTGGCCTAGTCTGTAATGTGTCCGGCCAGAAGCATTATCCCAAGTGGACGAACCATTTCCACCGTGAGTCCCGTCCCCCCGGAGTCGCATTGCGTACTGATGCAGTACTTGCGAAACAGCGAACTCAGTCCTATTCTCGAAGCACCAGCGAAATGCTGTTCTAATCTCAAATGCGGGCATTCTCGCGATGATTGTTCTAACCCGGCAAGCCTGCTCGCTATGGGGTGCAATGACTGTGATCAAGTTCTACGGTGTTCCTTGGCTCTGCGTGACCCATTGGTAGGCTGTTCTGATGCCTTATCTTCTTGCGCTCGCTAATGATAGGCTCTTCCGTGCCTACCCTGAGTAGGTTCATCATGATCACCTACCTACACCATACAGACCCTGCCCTCCCCCACTATCGCCAACGGGAGTGGAATTTTCAACGTGGTGCCGCCGCCACCGTGGACCGTAACTTCTTGGGCTGGATGGGGAGGTTCTTTCTACACGACGTGGCGCACTATCACGTCATCCACCATTTCTTTCCGAAGATGCCGTTCTGTCAGTGCTCTCTCATACATGGCTGCACGAAGCTGACTACGCGCCGGATCATATAGACCATGGGGCGGAAGCGACGAAGTACCTGCGTGCCTTCATTGGCGAACACTACCATCACTCGGAGAAGCCCGTGTTCAAGGCTTTGTGGGACAATTACAACACCTGTCAATTCGTCGAGGACACAGGTGACGTTACCGTCTGATACAGTAGTGTACGAACCCTGACTGACTCGGGCGCGCACAGGCAATATCGTGTTTTACCGTGATCGGAAGGGGCACGCAGAAGTCAGGCCCGCGGCGAAGTACCGGACGGATGACCCCAGTTTGCAGTCTTGATCGTAAGCAGGTTTTGTCGGCGTGTATTATCTCCTCCTAGACTGTTGCCAGTGCCATGTATCACATAGAAGTCTTGCGCGGTGGAATCCCACCTACGTGACGATCGAGTCAATGTTCCCCCAGCGGGAGCAAGGTTGTCTGATGCGGTGCCAGTCAGACAAGAATCGCCAATACCTGCTCGGGGCCCGGAGACATAGGTACCGCGTTTGCCTCCGTTCCGACTGCAACGCGGTTTGCTGCGTATCACGGCCCACCTCTATGCGCCGTCTCACGAAGTGCCTTCCTAGTCTTAGCCCCATATGGGAGGTATATTCCCCCGCGAGGTCTCCGGGTGCATTGTGTGTCCACAATCAGAAGGGCCTGTAGTCTTGGCCAGACCGTAAACGAGGCGCCACTGTCTGCGGCGTCCGAGTCGGTGTCGATGCTTTTGCAACAGGCGTTGACGGCGCAGGAACCTTGTACGTCCTGGGAAGCCTGCCATGGCCCATGGTGAGTGCCGAGACCAAGGAGTATCGTTGTGCGACGCCAATCAGCCCCGGACGCTTACGCAGGTTGCTGCGACATCGCCGCTCACGTACGTGCTTCTGCGGACCTCTGAGAAGGGGTGAGCTAGAGCCCTCGTCGCTCGGAACCTGGGGCGAAGCGCATTCCGGATGCTTTACCGCTTGTTGGGACGTCGCCCAGAGGTAATAACCAACCCCTTTGACATCAGTTTGCCGTAAAGTGCGTCCCGCCAAGCGCATCCGCTCACGAGCACAAACGGAACTTATGGTCGTTGCCATCTATAGACCTTGCGACAGGAGATTGAACGTATTGTTCGGGTCGTCCGACAGCGCTGAAAGGCGCTCTCATCAGCCTTTAGTTGGTTCCACGCCGCTGCCTTGATTTCGAAGATCATACGGTAGAAGCGGCGCATGTGAGGCCGCATTGGATGGAGCTTATCCGACACGCTCGCGATTTGCGCATCGCGCCCTTCGATGGACCTGGGAACGCCGCTACCCCTTCATTAGACTCACGGGAGAAGCATGGGTGCAGGCGTGGCCATGAACATGACGGGCGCGGCTCCCCGGCGTCGTGCGAATATGAAGGGCTAGGCTCCTTGGACGGTTGGGGAGTGTCGCCCTCCGGCGGCATTTGCGCTGGCGATATTCAATATCGGGCGCACAACTCTCATGTCGTAAGGCGACTTCATCTCGGCTATGGTCGGTTCCCGAGAGTGCCGGAAAGGGTGAAAGGTAGTGACCACGCGACGCGCACAAGTGAGCTGTACGAACCATTGGATACATATCGACAGAACTACATAATCTGTGACCATACATCAATCTCTTTGGTGGGTAGGAAACAATCCTATTAGAAGCCATCCAACTAGAGCAGAAGGAAGATCGACGTACTGACACGCAGCGACGCGCTAGTTGCCGGTGAAGTCGATGTCGAAGAAGGTGGTCTTAAGCCAGACACCATCGGGGGCCTCGGAGGCCCACCACACACCGTAGCATTCCGTGTTGTAGGTGCCAGGGGCGAGGTTATCGGTCAACCCGTAGATGAGCATGTCGTTCGTCGCGTTGTACGCCTTCGTTGCGTGGGGCACTGGAGTGTCCACGAGGAAATTCTCGGACATCGTAGGGCTGATGACAACCGCGTACAGGTCCGCATCGTCAGGAACGGTGACACCCGTCGTATCAATGAGGAACGTCTGGGGCATGCCGTTGGGGAGAATGTCTGCGGGCGTGCAGGTAATGAACTCGTTGGAAGGGGTGCCGAGGCTACGAGCCAAGGGCCTTGGGGCAGCGCTAGATAATCTCTCGGATTAGCAGCCTGAGGAGAGCATGTCTGGCTATGAGGTGGCTTACAGAATGGTGACAGCCTGTGCGGCGATGGTAGCGAGGAAGGCTAGACGTGCCATGGTACAGAAAGTGTTAGGTATGCAATGGTGAACTTGACACTGTCGGCCTCGATTCGATCGCAAGCCGTTTTATACTATACCCAGGCGCCTTGTGGTCATCACACCGTACGCGACAAGAGGACGTCAAACGCACACTCTCTGAACCACTAAGCGAAGCTACTCAATAGCATCTCGGAAGACCCAATGCCGATCGGGCTTCATCCAGCAATGGCGCCGACAACCCCGAGGGCCAAAGGCAATTCTGCATCGTCTCATCAGTACTTCGGACAAATACAACGAGCCTCCCTCGACCTCGGTCGTCATGTTACATCCGCATTTGGTGATCGCGTGATCGGGACGGGTCGTTTGCATATTCAATGCTCGGAGAATATGGGCATTGGTGCGAGAGGCCAAGCCAAACACCACGACATGAAAGACGGGTCTGTGTAACCGATGTGCGACATAGCTAGCGTACCTCATGCTCTGGAGCGGAATGCTGGTCGTAATCCCGGGCGGTCAAGATCAGGACAGTGCACGATGATTGCTTCAAACGGGAAGATGATCCGAGGCTGCAGTAAGAACTGAGTGTGCGCTGTGTAAGCTCAACGTGAAACTCACCGTGCTTATCGGGACACCAACTTCACACCGTGAGTGTCGCTGAGCACTCTTGAACTATACTGTCAGTCCCTGTAGGCACCTAGGAAGTAGGAGATCTACAAGACAAATGTTGCAACTGGCATTTGGGAGAATATCAATAGTATGGACTGTAGGTGTTAGGTATGAATAGGCTGCAAGAAAGAAAACCGCATGTAGCGCTCCGACGGCCAAACTCTCCAGATGCGCACCGGCGTCATAATCATGAGGAGAGAACCTTTGGTCCTACCCGCATTCTCTGTAGAGGCGTATACTCATAGAGTACGCGCGTACGACAAGGAATCGAGGAACACGGGCAGGTAGGATCTCCTCCATCACTATCTGCGCCAGGGTTCTGCAGGAATAGACGGAGGCGGCTGTACTACTAGCATCTTAAAAAATTCCTCGCCGTACTGAGATGGGACAAGTTGGATCGGTGAGATTTTAAGGCGGCCAAAATACTGAGGAATCAGGAGATACGTACCGTCAAAAGCTCATCGTACTCGGCACGCGGCGGCGAGCCATGCTCGTCACGGATGATCCTGTACACGGCCCATGTGTGGCGGTTGGTATCCAATGGCTGTAAGAACTTCACTAGCTTGACAGACGGTCCGAGGGATTGTGCGAGAACGTCGACAGTCTTGCGGAGTGTTCGTGAGAATGCGACGATCGCGTCCCTGGGCAATATAAGTATGGCCGACCTCATTGCCACGATGAGGTGAGGGGTGGTTGCATGGTCGAGATGTAGTGACAGTTCGCACAGAGACCCTAGGGGCCTAAGCATCTCAGCGAATCTCTCCTGGAAGGGAATGTCAGCATCCTCAGAACAGATGACCGTAAGTGTAACCCGCTTCACCACATCGAGCTCCGCGGACTCTTGCTGGCGGTAACGAAGTATCTTCAACGACGTGAGATTCGGGAATTTCGAAACGATCTCCTGAAGCAACTGCTCCTCGTCATCATCTTGATAATATTCAATTTGAAGGTGTTCAAGATGGGAGCTTTGGACGCGTTTCAAGGTGTGCAGCAACTGCCCAGCGTGCGGCGAGGGAAATTGCCAATCTCTCCTCCACTGTGTGCACCAACTATGAACGGCTCGATGCGGGAAGAAGCGTAGTGACAGGCGCCGGAGAGTGGATGGGAGACGGATATACAGTTGATCATCTGCGCAAGGGAATGATACCTGTAAGTCTTCGAGCTCCGGCCACGAATAGTCTGCAACAATATGCTCGGGCCAGATAGGTAGCGGATGTGCCCCACGCGGAAGAGCGAAGTCAAGCTTCACAAGACGAAGTTTGGGCATGTTGCCTAGCACATGAATGAGTTGGCTGGACCCATGAAATTCGCCACGCAGCCGCAGATCGCCCAAGAACGGCCACTTGAGGTGTAGCATAGGCTGGTACGGGATCGACTCGGTTGGCATCCAAAGCTGCTCCAGCGTCTGATTGTGGGTTTTCAGGACGACAGCTATCGCGTCCTCCTCCGGCTTGTGAGACCGCGGCATAGGACGGTAAGTATCCAACATGTATCGAAACGATGTGAGCTGCGTTGGGGAGTCTAGCACGAGTTGTTCAGACGGCACTGCCCTAGGGGAGAAGAGGTATCCGTGGCAAGTAAATTGGCGCAAGTGGGGGACGGTGAGTATCGCCCGGACGACGTGCCACGGTAAACCATGGTTCGCCTCGAATTTGCACATGGCGGTTACTGAACGCAAGTTAGGCATTGCCCTCAGCGCGTCCCCAAGGATAGCACCATCATAGACACCACAGAGGAGTGGGTCTTGGGTGTAACGCAAAAGGGGACGGGTGTCAGGGTCCCATTGAGATGGACGAAATAACGCCGCACTCCAGTCGGGGCACCCGTCTCGAAGGGTAAGGCTTCTACTACGAGCTCAGACCTACGGAAGTTCGAGGATCAAGCAAGTCATTCCACACTCACTGTACGTGATGTCGTAGTGAACGGAGGAGGGGCTTTTCCGACAGGGGTACCTTTTGAGTCACAACGGACGTCCGAAAAAGCGTAGGCATAGAGCATTGTCGTAGATACTTGCAAGTCATCGAGAAATGTCGAAGAGCGCCACTTGCGAAGACCTCCTCAATGATGATCATAAGGACATCATCGTTCAGGGTGAGTATGCTGCAGAATATAAGCGAGGGCACATGCATACAGAGAGTGATAGGGACATACGTTGGCCGAAAATCCGCACGTTGCTGCGAGTCTGTAGTTGCTTCATCGTCCGTTCCTCCGAGTCTTTGTGACATATCAGCGCGGGCAAGGGTATCCCTTCCCATTGAGAGCATAATCACAGATGCAATGAATGAGCCAGTGCAGCAACGTGTTAGTCACCCGGAGGCAGAGCCATCACGCTCTGTTGGAGTGAGGGAAGAGGAGCGTGAGCTGGAGCGCTTATATCTCGGCTCGTAGCGCTGGCCTCAGTGACAGTTTGAATTGAACCTTAGCGCCATAGTTCCAACGTACAGTACTCGAGGTCGGCATCAGCAAATGAGCAACCCTTCATGTATGTAAATCCTACTGCGATAACATTCTCATGCATTGTGAACAGGTATGAGGGGATCCCTTGCGCCCACTGCGGGATTTGGAAACGGTTCGCTGACACATGAAGGGATCTCAAGGCATTGACCCGTCCGCCATCGGCGACCCGCTTGAGTGCGCTTTCCAGCCATCAGTCGAGCCGTCCTTGTCCCGGGACCGGCACCATAAAAGTGACTTTCTCGAGGGTGATGCAGAAGTGCTTCAGCCCCTGCACCTTTGGTATGGGATCGGACCATTTTGGAACTTTCAGGCAGGGCCAACTGTTCAAACCCAAAAAGCTGGATTTCACGAATTAGATCATTCCTGGATAGTAAGTTGGCGATTTATCCGTACTTCATACAGCGGCGCCGGCGGAGTCTTGCAAAGCTCACGCGTCCCTTCACCTACAGGTATCAGCATTCATCCTAGCTAGCGGTCATCGGGATCATAATATCGATGTTTCTGTGCGTCTCCCATATCGACTATTTGCGGGCTCGAGCTCCCTATCTAACCGCCATTTACGTGGCAATACATTCAGCGAACCGCTCCTCCAGCGGTTTGACCAGTAGAGTCAGCATGCCCTTCGGTCATGCTCGTGCCCTTTGTCATTAGGTTAGACTTGGAGGCGATCGATTCGCAGAAGTCTACCTGTCGCGCTACAACTTATCGCTTCCCCAAGCACCGCGCGCCGCCGGGTTGTCCGTTCGACGCCGTCGTGCCCACTCCACATATTCGCAATATGTGGCAGGGCGCGATGATATGCTTGTCTGCGCGCCCTACGCTACAATCAAGCTGCAGTGGGGCGGCGTCGGCAGGGAACGAGTCGTGATGAAGCTCAGGTATGTGAAGCAGTGGTGTATGTACTCCGGAATCCATTGAGTTCCCTCCTGACACACCCGCCGGCGGGGTTAACGCAGTGAAGAAGCACAAGTCAATAACATGCTTCTTGTATTCTTGGAGGTTATAGCGCGCCCAGATCGCAACATCCAACCCCTGATTCACAGGAGGTCCAGGGGACTCGGAAGGGGAAGGAGGGCGGCACGCGCGGATACCCTGCAGATGCCGACTCACATTGACTTTTTTCACCCCTGCTTTCCCCGCACTGTCAGCACATCGCCTATGCATTTGTGTGCGCAGGGCAAGAATGGGCGGTCATTTTGCAGAGTTCCTCCAAGACGTCGACTATACCACCATGGCTGATGAAGAGAAGCTCGTCTGCGGGAGCGCGAAGTCCTCGGCAGTCTTGACGTCGATGGGCTCTGCTACGGAGACGGATCCCGTCCCACCGTCTGAGGTGGACGAACTAGAGTATGTGCCCGATGGCGGCCGAGAGGCGTGGACGATCGTCGTCGGTTCGACTCTTGCTCTCGTCGCGTCGGCGGGCATGATCAACGCCTATGTACGTGCAATATAGGTTTATATTATAACTTTCGATTTGACCTCATCTATACCTCAGGGGACATTCCAAGATTACTACGAGAGGACACTGCTCCCCGACACCTCTGCCTCGACCATCGCTTTCATAGGCTCACTGCAGACATTCTTCCTATACTTCATCGGTCCGCTCGTAGGTCGCGTATTCGATGCCTACGGCAGTAAAGTCGGTGCACTTCTGGACTTCACCTCATGAGATATCGGACTGATTCCCAGCCTAGTATTTGCTCCCTCTGGGCTCGTTCATCTGCGTATTCGCACTGATGATGGTCTCGCTCGCGGAGAAAAACCAAGCGTACCAGGTCTTCCTCGCGCACGGCGTCCTCTTCGGCATTGGAATCTCGCTGCTGTCAGCCATCTATCACACTACTCCTACCCGTCCCGCAACTAATTAGTCTCACACTGTAGGTTCAACCCGTCAATCGCAGTGCTAGGCCACTGGTTCCGCCGCAAGCGAGCCCTCGCTATCGGGATCACCACCGGGGGCAGCGCGCTCGGGGGCGTCCTACTCCCCATCATCATAGGGCGGCTCGTCCCCAAGCTCGGATTCGGCTTTGCCGTGCGCATTATGGCGTTTGTCCTCATGGGCTGCCTCATCGTTGCGTGTCTGACCATCCGGACGCGACTCCCGCTCACTCGGGACATCTCGCTGCGCACTGCCGTCGATCTGGGCGGCTTCAGGGACCCGAGGTATACCCTAGCTGCTATTGGATCGTTTTTGTGAGTATATGGTGCGCTGGATAGCGGCAGAGCGGTTGGTACTGAGGAGATGTTGCGTCGTGTTGCAGGATCCTGGTCGCCTTCTTCATTCCGTATACCTACATCCAGATCTACGCACAGTACCGCCAGGTGCCGCCTCACATCGCGAACTACCTGATCTCGATCCTGAACGCGATGAACATTCCCTCGCGCATCCTTCCAGGATTACTGGCCAATAGGTTTGGAGCGTAAGCACCCGTTCCATGTACCTTCAGACAATCAGCACGATCTGACGGCTGCTGCGATGTGCTGAATGCAGATTGAACGTGTACATTGTCGCTGCCACGGTGTGCAGCATCTTATGTTTGGGGCTCTGGCTGCCCGCTCGGAATGTCGCATCCATTGTGGCGTTCACGATCCTTTATGGGTTGTTTTCGGGTAAGTTACATGTCACTCCCCCCGCGCCGATAGTGAGATCTAATTGCATCTGACCTAGGTGCTCTCGTGTCCCTCATCCCCACATACATTGCGACAATCTCGCCTCGAGAGAAATACGGCGCGCGCCTAGGTACGTGGCCAAATCTCTCGACTCCTCAGTGCCTCAGTGTCTCAGCCTCCGGACCCCTCTGCCCCTGCTAACTGCCACACAGGGTCCGTGTACATGATCATCGCCATCGGCACGCTGATCGGAACTCCGACAGCGGGAGCCCTGCTGAAAGTCGAGGACGAGGCGCACTTCGCGCACCTCATCATCTTCTGCGGCGTCCTCACGGGCGCGGGGGCGTTCGTCCTCGGCTTGGCCGCTATCGTGGGCAGCGCGCGCGCGCGGCAGCGCCTGCGCCAAATGTGCGGCCGACGCTTGTTGGCGGAAGCTGTTCTCTAGAATTTGAAGAGAGAGGGGGAGAAGAGTCGCTCATGGTGTTGTATAGATTGGGGCGTCCGACGGCCGACGCCACCTCCTCCGCCGCCCGCCGCGCGGCGCTGTGCCTCTCCCCTATTCTTGTCGTGAATGGCCATGGCCCGGGCTTGCGATACACATAGACGTTTGTAGCTGGAGCACCGGGCAAGATAGGCATACCAGAGGCTCCGGTCAAGTTTTGGGATATACACTTTGCTTTGAGGCCTTGCTTTATCAGCGTTGCCGCATATTCCACCTCTCTAAATCGGCAACCCCTGTACTTTGGCCAACGTTTACATGATTTGAGTGTGCTCGATACGACATTCGCTCACACGCATGTGTGGTCTATAGAATAAGGTACCTGAGCGCCGCTATCATATGTGTTTCACTGTGCATGGTAAGTTCGCAAAAGAAGTGTGCAGCTAGTAATCTAAGACTCACTGTAGAAGTCGGTCACGCCGTGCCAGGATTCTGA
Source organism: Cubamyces lactineus (assembly GCA_022376465.1). Classification (NCBI taxonomy): domain Eukaryota; kingdom Fungi; phylum Basidiomycota; class Agaricomycetes; order Polyporales; family Polyporaceae; genus Cubamyces; species Cubamyces lactineus. The sequence goes on from JACDTU010000029.1 coordinate 91,553, forward strand.
CTGACGCTCGAGTAGCGCTGAGTTTCGACCTGCTCGTCCTTGGCGTGCGTTGGTTCCGAGAGTCAACTGCAGAACAATCTACAACGGAGACCAGGCGCATAACTTGTGTAGAAGCCAGCAATTCAATGGAAGCGATTCGCTGAGCAGTGAACAGCCTGGCTTCGCGTCAAACTTACCGTAATAGCCATGCTTCGTCGGTGCTGACTCTGGTTCTCCCCTTATGAAGACCGGGGTAAATACGTGGCGCGCCACATTACCACCGAGGGTTCGAAGTATTACGCAGATACAACGCGAATATGGAGTGGTTCGCCAAGCGTGGGCGCGTGGCGAACGCGAGGAGGCGCAGTCGACGATCTGTAGACGCTCACATCTATAGATTGCTATTCTTCGCCTCACACACTGTCTAGAGTCAGCGCTGCACTGAAGAAATGAGAAGATGTCTCTGATTGTGCCGAGAGGAGGAAGTGAAGGTGAAGATGGCGAGTGGTTGCCGTGTGCGCAGGAGAGGAACATCCATTTCTGCATGTCTTTGGCGCCCATGTTAGCAGGAGGGCCATATGGAATAGGCGCCCAGGGTTAATGAGGTCGATATTTAAAATGCGATCAGCAGCCCTCTCGCCGCATCCACCTCTCCCCCTCCCCCCTCTTGCTTGCTGTCCACCATGGCCTCCCAGCTCTCCGAAGCCGCGCCGTTCTCGAGCATACGCGGAAACCTGCCTTCCCCGGAGGAGTACCGCAAGCGCAAGGTCGCGCTCATCTCCGGTGTGTAACCTCCAGACACCCGCAGCAGAGATCGTGTCTGATTCCCACCTCAGGTATCACTGGCCAGGATGGTTCCTACTTGTGAGTACTCCTGATGAGCTCCTCTGATGTTGTACGCGTCCAAGAGGCACAGGTACACGACAGATCGCTCGTGTGCAGATGCGGCCGGATGAGTGGACCCACAACATCCCGGAACGCGGCTGATAGACATCTTTCAGGACCGAGTTCTTGCTCGAGAAGGGCTACGAGGTCCACGGTATCATCCGTCGCTCGTCCAGTTTCAACACCAGCCGTTTGCACCATCTCTACGAGGACCAGCACGAGCGTACGTGCCTGTAACGCCATTCCCAGTATACAGCCTATATTTAGCATTTTCACAGGGCCCAACAAGTTCAAGCTGCACTACGGTGACTTGGGCGACAGCACCAACCTCGTGTACATCATCGCGCAGGTCCAGCCCACGGAAGTGTACAACCTCGGCGCCCAGTCGCACGTCAAGGTCTCGTTCGAGATGGCCGAGTACACGGGCGACGTCGACGGCCTCGGCACGCTCCGCCTTCTCGACGCGATCCGGACGTGCGGGCTCGAGAAGCACGTGCGGTTCTACCAGGCGTCGACGTCCGAGCTGTACGGCAAGGTCGTCGAGACGCCGCAGAGCGAGACGACGCCGTTCTACCCGCGCTCGCCCTACGGCGTCGCGAAGCTGTACGGCTTCTGGATCACGGTCAACTACCGCGAGGCGTACGGCATGTACGCGTGCAACGGCATCCTCTTCAACCACGAGTCACCCCGCCGTGGCCGGACGTTCGTCACCCGCAAGATCTCGCGCGCCGCGGCGGACATCCACCTCGGCAAGCAGTCGTGCCTCTACCTCGGAAACCTCGACGCAAAGCGTGATTGGGGACACGGTATGTAGTACTCCCCGCTACAACCTGCCAGCTGTCGGACGGTCTCGCTGATAGAGCGTCGATAGCGCGCGACTACGTCGAGGGCATGTGGCTCATGCTGCAGCAGGAGAAGCCGGAGGACTTTGTGCTCGCGACGGGCGAGACGCACCCTGTGCGCGAGTTTGTCGAGAAGTCGTTCGCGGTGCTCGGCACGACCATCAAGTGGCGTGGGTCCGGCACCGACGAGGAGGGCTACGACGAGAAGACGGGCAAGGTGCTCGTCCGCGTCGACCCGCGCTACTTCCGTCCCGCCGAAGTCGAGTGCGTACCCCTCCCTCTCCTTCCTTCCCACTTTCCTTTCCCACCCCTTTCAACCTCCATACATTCGAGCGAGCACCCGGTCGCTGACGAATGTCCACTTTTGCTAACAGGCTACTCCTCGGGAACCCCGCAAAGGCGGAGCGTCTGCTCGGCTGGAAGCGCAAGGTCAACTTCGAGGAGCTCGTGCGGGAGATGGTTACCGCCGACCTCAAGGCGTCCAAGACGCGCGTCGAGGACCAGAACTGAGACGGCCACCACCACCCAAGTTCCGAATCCGATGTTTTCGGGTTCGGGGCTGGGTTTGGGCTCTCGGGCGCGGGTTGGATAAAGATTGTACGATTTCAGGCAGGGATGCGTCGGTGGTCGTCGCTCATGAAGAAATCTGGATCGTTGGCGCGGTCGGACTGGCATAGGCATAGTCATCATACCACATGCGAGGGCAGTTTATAGATAGGCAATGTCACTGAGGTTGTGTTGTACCCAGCACCGGAGTGTTCGTCTGATCAGGCTCGAATGCTGTTGAGAGTTTAAAGTCTAGTACGTAGTCATCATACAGTCACGTAAATGCGAAGCGTTGGGCGGCCGCGGTCTGCACTCTCGCTCCAAGGGCTGAACTCCAAACGCAGATGGATTGAGATCCACCGAAAGTCTTGCACACAAGCTGAACGCCTAGTCCATTCGCAGGTACACTTCGAGCATGCTGGCTCGATTGGTATACGTAGTCTTAGCGTTGACTACTAGATGACATTGCGTATTTCCTGCACAAAGGCCAGCTCCGGCGAGCTTAGTCTCAAGGTGACTGATGATTGCCTCTGGATCCGTACCCGAAGCAGTGTATGATATTTCCTCGTGTCTTGGGACCGCAGGGCTGCAGCAGAAGGTGATCGAGATCTAACTCCCTCGCGATAAAGTAGTGCTGCATGTTTCCGGCCTTGGCGCTCGTCTAAGAGCAATATATCGGGCGTACATATGCATGGCTAGCTGTAGTAGTATTGCTTCCAGTATAGTCATCCACAGCTCTTCGTCCGCATACAATGGAGCACACGTCATGCTGACCCACAGAGAACATGTCTATTCAATTACATTTGCAGCCCAACAGACTCCAGCCAACACCTATTCCAGCGGTATCATTCTAACTTTGCCTCCTGGCGCGACGACGCCGACGAGCGCGCGCGCACCATTGAGCCCCATACGAATAGAAATACTGTCTCCACCCAAACCGACTGATGCCGCTCAGATGGTCAGTCAGCTTCAGGGCTTCCCAGTGCGCGCGTTCTCGTAGTTCTGCTGGAACCACTGTACGGTCTCCTCGAGCGCTGCATAAACGCCTCTCGTCAGCAATCGAGAGCTCCCCAAAGCAAACGCAGAAACAGCGTTCAGCAGCACGCACCCTTGTCGAACGGCGTGAACTCAAAGTCGCCGATGAGCGAGAGCAGCTTCTTGTTCGACGCCGGCTTGCGGAACTGGCCGTCGGCCTTGGTCGTGTCGAAGCGGTATTCGCCTGTGAAGCCCATCGCGCCGACGACCGCGTCCGCGGCCTGCTTGATGCTCACCTCCTCGTCCTCGCCGACGGAGAGGATGAGCGGCTCGACGTCGTCGTACTCGCGCAGCATCCAGATGAAGAGCTTCGCGAGGTCGCGCGAGTAGATAAATTGACGCAGCGGCTTGCCGGAGCCCCATACGACGAAGGGCGTGCCATTCTCTGTAGGAAGAAGAAACAGGATAAGGAGGATAAGGGGCGCGCGGGGGTGCGTGTGGGTGTGCGGCGATCGGTCAGCGGGCGGTGCGCGTACAGCGGCAGGAAGAGCGAGAGGACGCACTCTTGGCAAGATAGCATTTATGCATCAGCGCGGGGAGGACGTGCGCGCTCTCCAAGTCGCTGGTAGATTGGCAATGCGCGGTGAATTGGGAGCGTCAACCCGGTCGAGAATGATGGTTCTTACAAGTTATCGTGGGGGCCGAACACGTTCGTAGGGATCGCGGAGGTGAAGTTGTCGCCGTACTGGTCCTTGTACGCGCTGTATCACCGTGCGGCGTCGGTCAACCTTCGCACTCCAAAACAATCATCGTCCAAAATGCGAGACGTACTGGTTTTGTACATCTACGAGCCGCTTTGCGTGCGCGTAGCCGAAGTTACTGTCATGAGGGAGGCCAAGGTGGATCTTGGTCTCGTCAAGGGGGTAGTCGACCTTGTCTGGGTATACGCAGGTGGAGAGGCAGGAGATGACCTTCTTGCAGCCGATCTCGTGCGCGTTGTGGAGGACGTTGTCGTTGATCAGGATGTTGTCCCTGAGGAAGTCGAGCTGCGCGTGAACGCTGATTGGCACGAGTCTCCTAGCATCAACCAAAGTCGTAGACATACCTTCTTCTTCATGTTGATGAACAAGCCGCCGACTGCGTGATGTACGGGTGCGCGTTCAAGACGCGTCGAGAAACTGACAATGTTGACGACATACCGAGGGCAGCGAGATGGATGACATGGGTAGGCCTGTACTTCTCAAACAGCTTCTTGGACTGCTCCTGGTTACTTCAACGGTTGTTCAGCACATTAACTTTCTCGCTACATGCGACCACTGCTCACCGGAGATCCGCTTCAGAGGACCCAATGAAGACCCATTTCTCGCCAGGCCGTTTTCCAAAGCGCGAGCCCTCGGGCTCGGTCTCGATAACATACTCGATGGCCTTGCCGACAAGGCCAGTTCCGCCAGTGACCAGAATGACAGACATATCGGGCGTAAATGGGAAGAGAAGCGATCGATGAAGGAGGTGGAAGGCGGAAGTGGCGAGGCAACTCTACAGGCGAGCTGCTATTATTGAATGAAGCTGATGGGCGTCTAGTGGTACTACTCTATCTTTCAGCCACTTGTGACCGCCTTCAAGTTGGTCCTTGACCATCACCACTACTCTCACGAATATTGCCCGCCGAAATGAAGGAATGCGCTGTGCGCTGCAAGTCATATCTTCGGGTGTACGAAAGAAGCGTGGTCGCTCGTATCGTTTTTCTGCCATAGAACAGACATCTACGCTGACGCGCCATATATTCAGTTCATTATAGCAAACGCTACCTAGCACTGGGGACGCGCATACTATGTTGACCATTCGATACTATAATCTATTACAAAGGCATCCTTGGTAGCGACCAGACGCAAACGAAGTGCTGTCCAGCGTATCGCCGCTGCCAGCCTTCCACAGTCAATTGCTACTCTAACGGTCGCAGGCGCTGAGGCGGACTCAACGCCTCGTCGTATTCAACGAATCTCGGGTCTATTCTCGAGACTACGGCTGTTAGTTCGAGAACTTGGCGTCAATCAAGGCGCTCGCCGCGCTTTGCGGGGCGTTTGCAAGTTTTGCAGGTGCGTTGTTTTGTCCCTGGACCATAAGTGATTGAATGCTGCAACCCTAGATAGTATGGTGGCCCAACCCTTCGCCCCTTCTAATTTCGACGAGGTGGGCTGCATCATTTGGGCCCTATACGGATAGTCAGAACACAGCTGCTAGAGGTGCTCAGACGAGCGGCGGCGTATACGCCCGTACTATTGAGGTCGACACCCTGCAAGCGTATCATCAAACCTACATGTAGTGGTGCCACAATGTAGAACCACGCGGATACCCTCCATACATCCCAGCCAGACCACCCACTTTAACGCCTCGGGCTCCAGCCATCTGTGGCTTCCAGGGATCCCGGTGTCGTCGAGGGTGATTGTGACGGCGTTAGTCAGGATGAATGGCATAAACTGATTAATCTGCTATCGACCCAGCAGTACGTCGCCTCCCAACGCGAATGAAGCTATATACCCCGGATGCGATGTAGAGTTGGGAATACGCAGACGCATTGGTACTCCTCGTGAGACCGAGCGCGTTGGTGAGCGCCTTGCTAACAACAGCGATTTCGAGCCGACGGGCTTTCGAAGATCCACAGAGTCACAGACAACCAAAACGCCCTATCCTCTATATAGTCCCATTGTCTTCTACATGCACGTCTATGAAATGTCATCGTTGCTCAAACGCTGGCGTCGCGTAATTTCCGAAACCTGCCCCGCAGTGTCTTTGTGCCTACCACCCCGGCCATAGCCAGCACGAGAGTACCCGCCGTGCACATGACCCCGCAAAAGACGATGAGCCTGTTGAAGTGCTTCTCGTCCGTTTCTTTTAGGATTGCGCCTCCAGTGGGGGTGCCTACGAGCGTGGCGACGGCGATCAGCATGTAGACCGAGCCTGGCAGGGCCGAGTGTAACGTGTGTGCATGAGCGCAGATATTGACACAAAAGAGGCGAGACGAACCGAGTCGTGCCCCGTACTGCTCTCGGGGGGATATCGTAGCGATATACGTTGCCAGCAGGGAGACAAAAGCTCCTATAGTTTTCGTAGTGAATATGACGCAAGATCCTGGCGAGCAGGCAGAGAGTCAACATACCTGAGAATAAACCGTACAGTGCCGCGAAGGCAATGATCGACCCCGCGTTGCGGGACGGCAACCACAGTCCAAGAATGAGGATGCTGCATACTGCTGCTGTCGGGGCAAAGACGTTCAAACTGAAGAAGCGTCAGATACGAGCGATGCGATCTCCAGGCCATGCTGTGTGCAGGAGAGTCGAGATCTGTACTCACGGGCCAACCTTGTCAGCGAGGTATCCAGGGAGGATACGCGAGGGTACGTTCATTGCGTTGAGGATCGCCAAGAGGTAGTTGGCAATGTGCGGCGGGACCCCTCGGAAGTTGGCGTATATCTGAATGTAAAAGTATGGGATAAAGAACCCGTAGAATAGCCTGCACCCCGGGGGGAGAATTCGTTTGGCGATACGCCTGACTGGACGGTGCGAAAGCACTCACAGAAATCCCCCAATGGTCGCGAACGTGTACCGCGGGTCCTTGAAACCTCCCAGATCAATCGCCGTGCGGAAAGAGAGTTCGCCAGACAGCGGGAGACGTGTGCGGATGGTCAGGCAGGCGACAATGAGGCATGCCATCAGTATAAACGCGATGATGCGCACGGCCCAGCCGAAGCCAACTCGGGGGATGAGCTGCTCGAGGATGATGGGAAAGACGACGCCGCCAGTGGCGCTGCCTCCGGTGGTGAGTCCGATGACGAGAGCACGACGTTTGCGGAACCAGTGCCCAAGGACTGCGACAGAGGGATTGAAACTACGTAGAATGTCCGTCAGAATGCACACTACACTTCGACAATACATATTTCTTCGCTTACAGAAGGGCGATCCCGATGCCGAAGAGTACCCCTTGAGACAGAAAGACCTGGTACGCCTGGTCCTTCTGGCATAGAGAGACCATCATAAGGGAGAACACGCAGAGGAAAGACCCTATGGGAATAAGGTACTGTAATTCGCATCAGCCAAAAATCCAAAACGTGGCACGATGGTGCAGGTAAACCGACTTTTGTGCCATACGCGTCGAACACGCGACCAGTCAGGGTGCCTACGAAGTACAGGAAGAACACTTGCAGAGACCCTATGAGGGATATAGACGACGAAGAAGAGGACGGCAGGAGCGTCGACTCGTAGTAGTCCTGGAACGTTCCCTGCCGACGAAGAATGAGAGAGTCAGCGTCAACATTCTGGCGTAACAGAACCACGGGATGGCGTATGCGATGCACGAACATAGGCGTTAATCATCCCGGCCGAGGCGAACAAGGCCATGGTTGTGCCAAAGACGACGACCCAGGCTTCTCGCCCTCCATCTGGGACATACTCGAGCTCTGGCGTGCAAGAAGCGGCGCCGACTTTGGGCTCCTGATCGTCGACGTTGACGGAGGGTGGTCCGACAACGGTGAGCTCCGCCTCCGCCGCAGACTTGTCCTCCGATTTTCGTTTCTCGGCTTCGTCATACATCATGGCGCAGAAACTATAAGTAGTCAAAATCAGCGTCCTGGAGCTGTACCACCTACATTGGGTTGACGTCAGCGTTGCTAATCGAATACACGACGTACGAGGGACAAGTACATACCGAGCATTGAGTAGAAAGCTAAGGGGAACTGGCCAGATCTTCGCTTATGTATAGTGGCGATGGCGAGTCATACTGTGCTGGCAAACCAAGTTGCAGCTCAGCTGAGTCTTGCGCTGAGGAAGCGAGCATCGGAGAGTGGTTTGCGACATCAGCGATTAGTCAGAGATGCGCTGCTGAACAAATCGATACCCAGAAGCCACTCCTGTAGAGACAACATGCTTTCCTTCACTGATCTTGCGTGTATCCTCAGTCTGTACAGTGTTGGCATCCTATGCTACAAACTAAGCATCACGCAGCTCGTGTTGCTGTACTTGTCGTACTGAAGCTCTGCGTCCGTGCAGCGTAAAATACTGCGGCGAAACCCTGTGGTCGGAGTTGTTACACGATCATGGTCATGAGGTGAATCTGCCGCTTGTGCGCTAGAGCCAAGACTGGGTGAGATGCAGTATGAAGCGCTGAAGGCGGCTATGGGCCTGGAAAACGACCCAAAAGCCACCTGTATTAACATCTATGCGTACGACCCTAGCGTTCATGATCATCATAGTACAACCTATTCGTCTTGCGAGAATATCAATATTCTCGTCCAAGCCACTCCTGGCACTTCAGCAGCTCGCCCTAAGGACCAGGCGCGCAAATACATGTGCACAGTGAGCACGCAACCGTCCCCAAACGCGCTCTGATGATTCTAAAGACGTACATCCGGTATGCGCAGGACGTCTTGAATGTCCGACCGGACGCCGCACGAGGCTTTCATCGCAGCCTTCTTCAGCGACTTGCTGTCGCGCTTCCTCAGCGCCTTCCCACGGCCATCGACCTTGGTCTTCTTGTACCGCTGCATCAAGGCCTCGAGGATGCCTCCAATGACCGCCGCGGCGGTGAGCAGCGAAATCGGGTAGGAGAGCACCTCGACCTCTACACACGCAGTACACACGCATTGAGCTTCGGATACTGGAGGCCTAGAGGATGTGGGAATGTCGTAAGAGAATGGACGTACGTTGCAGCGCCTCACATAGCACTTCCCATGCGTGTTCTTGGACACGCTCCCACCCTCCGTCGAAGCCGACAAGCCGACGAAGCGTCGGGAGGGTAAGCCAGAGCTCCGCCATGAACGCGCCGGGAGTGGCACTCCCGACGTAGTACGCGAGCGCTTCGAGCACGTCGCGTTGAGCGTTCTCGAGGTCTTCGAACTCGATTTCGTGTGGTGCGAGGGACAAAAATTCGTGCGCATATATGACGCTGAGCGGGTACAAAACATCGCGGTGAAACTAGGAAAAGAAGGCGATGATAAGTTTGGGCAACTTAGATTGCGCTGACTGTTTACCTTGAGGCTGATAGTGAGACAGGCGAGAGCTACGTCCCAATAGACCGCCTCCAGATCTTCGTCTGTTGCGGAGTCGCCTGATGGAGGGTCGACAAAGCGGAAGTATCGTAAGAACAGATGTCCTGCGTGGAATCGCACTTCAGGCGTTGTGGAGAGCACGTCGTACAGGTCGCCTGGAGTGTAAGACGTCTCGACTTCGTCCGCAGGCATGACCTGCAGCATACAGCGGGTCATTAGCGGAAGGCCAGCTCCACCAGAAAGCAGCCATACCTCGAGGAACCACTGCATGATGTCGTACATAATCAACTGATCGATTCCTAGCTCGATTTTCGAGATAGATATGCTCGCTCTTGGGGCGACGGATGGAGGTTCCACTGTTGTTTTAGCACAGGGTCGTAACCGATATGCACACTCGCGCCTCTCCTCTTCAACGAGCCATTCCTCGACGCTCTCCTCGTCCGGAGACTCTTGTTCTGCGTCCAACCAGAACCGCTCCTCCTCGTCTTCTGATCTTCGCTGCGACCGCGCTTCCTTCTGATCTTCTGCAATCTGCACCTGAATCCCGTCTGCTATGAAGTTTTGCAATTCTTTCTCAAGCAGGCACGCCAGACGCCTTTCGGCAGCCTCCTCTTTCGACAGAGCAGCTCGGGGAATTTGTTCGAACGGTGGTGGCGCGATGATGGGTAGCTCTGAAAGCCCATCTGCTTTTTCCTCCCTCTCACGCTTTATTGGGGTGGTGGGTACCGTAGGGGCGTATGCGTCGAATGACGAGCGAAGCTGTTCTGACCCAATGGCCCGCCGTTGACTAGAGGAATCATTCGCTTTCTTTACTGGTGTCCTCTTCGGGGGAGGAACGATGTTACGAGCCTGTCGTCATGTCAGGTGTGGGTAGTGAGGTGAACGATGTAGTAACGTACTTGATGTTCGCTCCCCTGATCATTAGCAGACACTAAGACGTCCGATCGAAGAGATTCTGCTCTCCGCAGGCTCCCCGGCTTGTTGGCATATGTTAGACGAAATGCGCCGGAAAGGCTTGCAAAAGGGCGCGTAGATCGTCTTCGCGGACGCTTCTCGCTGAGTGTCTCGTGGTACGATACGCAACGTTTCTTCGGTATGATGTGCTTTGGAGTACCGACACTACCCGGATTGCGCGCGGGGATGTCTTTCGAAAGACCAGTGCGGAGTACAGACGTAGTAGAGGTTGCCTCAGAATGCTTCGCAGAGCTAGTGGTTCGACTATATGCGACGGCAGGGGGCTCAACAGCGTTAGACACAGGGTCAGGAGCATTCTCAAGCTGCAGAGAAGATGGAAGCTCAGCACTAGAACAAGAAGCCGATATCAGACTAGCGTCGCTCGAGAACCCAGCAGTAGACAAGTCGGCCCTCGAAGAGTCCACTGGTGAAGCGATACGGCCTTGATCGAGTTGCACACCTCGCAGCAGTGTGAATAGGGCCGTAGAAAATGCAGCTGTTCCAGAAGTAGACTCTTGACAGTCCGCATGAGATGCTGCAGAAGTCTGACTAGAGCGCATATAATCCAAGGGTGACTCAGGAAGTGCGAAGTATTTGCTTGAATGCTGTGATGGCGAAGCAACAACGTCCGAACAGTCCAGAGGAGTCACCGGCATTGGCGATGATGACAGAGGGGGAGAACGTAGTCCATGTCTAGATTCCTCATCCGTACCGACTATGAGTTCCTCCTGCATCGTGCACGCGACAGCGCATGTGCCCGCAAGTCCGTCGCAGAGCATGGAAGCGATGCCTTCTCCAGAATCAGCTAACATACAGAGATATTTCGGGACGAGAGAGATACGAGCAAAGTGCTACTGGGCAGATCCTTCAAGATGCTGATAGAGGTAAGAGGCACGTAGTAGTTAAGAAGCCGTTGCGAAGAAACGACCAGACAGGTGCAAATATTGTACACGGTCACGTGCTCGACGCGTCGCTCGTATATATACGCGCGGCATTTTGCCAACCCTCCTTTAGCGGCTTTCCCTTCCCGTACCTCATTCCATCAGTATACTCCGCCTAGGCAGCATATTTCGCTCATTGCTGGTTTAATGAAGCGTGTGTCTGTCTCATCATAGAGTTTTTCTCTCGCCTCGCTAATCAACTCATCCAATGTAGGCTTCCGGTCCTCTCGAGGTCGTGACAATACTCTGCAAACAGTAGTGATGCAGATCACAAGCATGTGCTCGCTATGCGTCCCTAACATATCCGCCGCATGCATGCATGCGTCTCATAATGCACGGTTTTGACTACTACGTACGCGCAGCCTAAAGCGGTGGCTGCCACGTGGGCCACTCACCCTACGTCATACCTCGTTGTTTCCACTCACCGTGCTCGACGACTCGACCGCAGTGAACGAACAACAAAGTCGGCAAATATGCACGCTCTGCCCATGACGAATCGTTGATGTTTGTGCTACTGGACCGCAACGAACGCGATACCAGCTCGCCAGCCCTCACTACCTGATAGTAGCCTTGGCTGTGCTCTTCGAGCAACCTTCTGGCACCTGGCGGCGGCAACGTGCAACCTTCACAGACTGCGAACCACTTCGCGTTTCGAACACATGCCTTCAACGTTCGGCCTGGCTGGGGGGCGGAATGTGCGCCCTCGGATCCAGCCGCCAGGCGCAAGGTCCGCGTTAATAAACTCGATATCGCCTAGCTCGTCCACATCTCTCTCTTCGTCTTGCCATATCGTCTATCTTCTCAGTTGCATCGACTCTTCTTTCTCCTCTCTCAGTACACGCGGATCTCACCATACGATGGCACGCAGGACGGTCAATAGCAGCGGCAACACGGTCCTCGCTCGCCAGGGCCCCACGCCGCGCACGCGCGCACTCTCGCCCCCAGCGTCGCGCCGCCAGAGCATGCACGCCACGTTCGCGCAAGGTAATCCCATACAGCTGCACTGGCTGTTTCGTTCGAACATACCCCGCCGCCGTGGCGCGCCCATGCCTACGGACGTTCGGAAGCGCAACTTCTTCGGCATCGGCGAGATTATCGGTGTCCTTGCAAACGTATGTATCTTCATCTCATCGTGCTGCTACCGCGGACAGGGTTGTCGCGCGGCCTGTGTGACGTGTCTGATAGCACCTCCTTCGTTTCGTTCACCTCGTCCATGCAGCCGTCCGAAACCCTCCGTTCCCTGACAGAGTCGAAGAAGATGCTCGAGGAGACGAAGAGAGAACTGGCCGAGGCTAGGGAACGGGCACAGCTCACTCCAACGCACACATTCTCTCCCCTTCCTGGCTTCTTCGACAGGCCAGCAGAGCTCAGAGCGATTACACGTGCATTGGAAGGCGAGCCAAGCTTCACGGTGTTGTTCGGAGCGAGTAGCGTCGGCAAGGTGAGCACTACTGCTTGACCCTGTGAGCTGGTGCCAACGAATAGCAGACTGCTTTGCTTCGACAAGTGCTCACGCAGTCTGCGTACCATGTACTACACTTTGACCTGCGTATTGCGGGCTTCGCAGACTTGGCTAGCCTCTACATGAGCCTCAGGTATGATCGCCTTCCTAGCGTGCACATAGCCTCCTTGACATGTCTTCACAGTCAGCAAATGGAGGGGTTTTTCATGACCATCGCTCAGGACCCCGACATGCCTGGGTACGACGTGTTTGAGAAGGAGGCTTGGGCGTTCAAGGTGGGTAGGAACACTTGATTGTCAAGCTCTCAAGTCAAACGATACGGCAGCACGATCGGCTGAATGTAGAGCGCCGCCTGTCAAACGCGGGTCAATCAAGTGAGGCCTTGAACTCCTCGCTAGGTGATATCAAGACGAGCGATGTCGCACGTCTCATGGAGTTGTTTCAGGTAACCCAAGTCCATGCTGCAAGTACGTGAACCCGTAGCTCTAACATATCTCAACGCAGAGTTCGCTGCTTCGGTATTGGAACTTCCAGCCTTCGCCGGAAAGCCTGGAAAAGGCGCACGCGAAAGACACACAGTCGACCTCCTCCAAGACCACGAAGAAGGAGAAGGAGGGCCGTCCGTCGTGGCGAGTGCGCATGTTCTCGGGGCGGAAGAAGCAGTCGACGGCTGCGCGCGAGAACGGCGAAGCGCAGCGTGGTCCATCTCATGCGGATAGCAGAGGAAAGGAGAAGGAGAAGAAGCCAGAGCCGCCCACGAAAAAGATCCCAGTCTTTTTCATCGACGAGGCGCACAAGCTGTGTGTTCACGCTCACACCAGTATAGGTCGACGAAACAGTACTGACCAGAGGCTTGTTAGGCCTGCGCTGATTCGTTCCGTCGATGCCATGAAGTGCCTCTTGGACGCGATGCTGGTGCTCACAAAGCAGGATAGGCTCTGCCATGTCATCCATGCGACGAGCGACCCGTTCTACCAGACGTGGCTTCGGCAGCTGAACGTCATGCAGCACTGCAAGGCGAGTCTCTCCGTGTGCACGAGTCTGTCACCCATAGTTTACATTAACGTCTGTCACACAGATCGTCACCATTGGAGACTATCCCAAGAACGAGACTCGGAAGTTCTTCCGCGAGCGGATCCTACCGAGCGTGCCAGAACCTCTGCGGGGGAAGCTCGACTTCGAGACGCTGTACGATGCGTTCGGAGGCAAGCTCGCCCACTGGCAAGACTTCATCACGGATTTCGGTGAGCAATACATGACGCGTCCCTCCAAACGGCTAGACTGAGCAGACGTGCAGTGAACTCCAATGGGAAGATCGACAGTAAGTCTACATGAATTGCACCTGAAACGTAGGCTAATAAACCGACGACAGTCAAGCAATGCTCTCACTTCATACAAGCTCACGCGTTGCTCAACCTGCACATCATCCACTCGGCGCAGGCGTCGACCAACGGCCAAGCTCCGTCAGGCTCTAATGCCCCCGCGAGCCCCGAAAGCCAACACGCATCCACGCATGCGATCCACCGGCTCTCTCCCCCGACCACCGCGGGAGCCGGGGCCGGATTCCGCATCTACAGCCCGCTCACCGCACACCCGCACCAGTCCCCACCGACCCTCTTCGCGCCGAGCAACGTCGGGAGCGGGGACGAGGCGCCGGAGTTCCAGGCGGACTTCACCGCGTACCAGCTGCTGAAGGTCATGAACCGGCTCGCGCAGCCGGGCACGCGCGCGCTGCCGTACTTCCTGCTATGCCGCGAGCTCGGCGCGCGCGCGGTGGACGGGATGGTGAAGGGGCGCATCCTCGACCTGCGCTGGACGGAGCCGGTGTCGAGGGAGCTCGTCGACCCGCTCCGCGCGAGCATGCGGGTGCGCGAGAGCATCCGCGCGCAGCTCGGCGGGGCGAACGCCGGCGCGGGGAGCAGCGGGACCGCGGTCAACGAGCCTGGTACCGGCATCAGCGTCGGCGTCAACGTGGGCGAGGGCGCGTACGGGTCCGACGAGGACATGGTGCCGATGTCGGACGAGGAGGTCCTGCGCGCGCACGAGCGCCTCATGGATGGGCCCCCGCTGGGCGGCGAGGAGGAGGAGGAGGTGCTGGGCCCGAAGCTCGTGCCGATCTCGCCGATCATGCGCTATGCGATGCGCGAGGTCGTCCAGGAGTACTACGACGACGATGACGACGATAGGACGGCGTCCGAGTACGCGTCGCTGTCTGACGTGCAGGAGTATTGAGCGTGCGGTCACCGTGCGTCTCGTTTGGGTTCGGCTGGAACGGTATTCGTGAGCCCATCGCCCGGGGCTGATTGGCGATGGCATTGGGTTCGATGGTTCGGTATGTTGTGTTAGGTATGTACGGTATCCTTGTGGAACGTTCACTTATTTCCGACGCGGAACAGTATCTCGTAGGTAGTTTTCGATATATCATTGCAGAGCTCGGCCCCTTCAGACGCTTGTATGACACTCGTATCAACGTGTGTGAATCGTTCGTCAACGAACGCACGAATCTGTTGTGTAATTGTTTAACAAGTCAAGACGTCGAAGAAGTGCTGGGAGGTATGGACGCCTCGCGACTTCCGCAGCTGGCGATCGGCGGTGTCCTACGTAAATATCCTGCAGCTGCTCACACAAGTAATCGACTGGGAAGAGGATTGCTCGAGCTTCCCAGAATTGTACGGCGGAGGCTCATCGGCATCACGCGGTGCCAGTAAACGTCTACCCTGGGACGCCGGAGCGATGACTAGGCAGAAGAACCACGCGTGTCCCTTACCGCAGCGCATGCGCACGTACGTCGCACCTACCACAGTGCACGGCGTACGTCCCGATGCAGCGTGCCCCTTACGTATACAATGCCCGCAGTCCCACCGTGGGGTGTGTCCCAGCTAAGACGGGCCTGCCGCGACATGTCTTCGCGCTGCAGGCGGCAGGTCTGGATTTGGAGAAGCTGGTTTTAAGGATTATGCATGCGCAGCGCGAGCCTTCTTCCCTCCTGCGGACAATTAGGCAGTGAGTCACTGCTCTCAGGTCGTCGGGTCCGTATACACGTCGAGAGTTGCCGCTGATCTTGGACGCATATGCCAGGATTGCACCGGTGCTGGCCGCTGAGCAAACTGCAGCGACTCCTCCGAGATATTGAACGTCGAACACTGGCAGACGCCAAGCTGTGCACTGGTACTTACCTCCATACAGCGTACGCGTGCCACTGGGGGAAGTCCAGGAATTGAGCATGTCGTTGCTGCGAGCATACCGAGCTACGGCGGTACAAACGTCAACGTTCAGCATCCAACTTAGGCGTCTCTCGAAGCAGCAGCAGCTGCAACGTACCGGAACCCAGGTGGGTGACTGTTATTCCGCGGGGCAGCTCCGTGACTACATGTGCCGGTCCATCATGCATCAGCGATCCAGCCCACGCAGTGGGAGCCTACTTATATAGCCTCCCCCACTTCACGTTTCCCTTCGTTCTCCCCCCTCTCTCATCCTACGATCACTTACACACTCAACCTAGTCAAGCACCAGCACTACTTATCATTTCATGCAACGAGGGCGTGGACAAGACCGAGGTGGCGGCAGAGGCGGGTTCAGAGGCGGCTCGCGCGGCGGCCCTCCCAGCGGGGGCACTGGTGGACGGGGTAGCCCCGGTCCAGGTTATGGCGGCCGTGGTGGCCCCCCGAGCGGGCGCGGCGGCTACCGCGGCGGGGACGGAGGCGGATTCCGGGGCGGAGACCGTGGAGGATATCGTGGCGGGGGACCGGGGTCGAGGGGAGGAAGCGACCGAAGCGGGTTCAGTGGGCGCGGACGAGGGCGCGGAGAGCCTGCAGGGTACGCCGCGCTCTTCCCGCGCAGCGCGAGGCTGATGATGACCTCATTCCGACTGCAGCGTGTTCGCCCCCGGCCAGCCCGCCAATGTAGACGCCCGCATCACTGACAAATCCCAGGACACGCTCATTGCCTCCCTGCGATCGCTCAAGCTCACCGACACCGACCTCCCGGGGCGTCCGGGCTTTGGCACCAAAGGCACCGAAATCAAGCTACGCGCGAACTTCTTCCCGGTCAGGGTACCCAAAGGGCCGCTGTTCGAGTATGACGTTGCGCTCCAGCCGCCTGCCAGCAATAAACGCCTCAAGCGCAGGATCTTTCAGCTCGCGGAGGAGACGCCTGAATGGAGGAACGCCGGGATGACCGGCAAGGTCGCGCACGACAACAGCGCGAAGCTGATTTCGTGCTTCAAGCTCCCTCAGCCTCTCGAAATCAAAATAGCGTACACGGAAGAGGGCGAGGATACCGCAGAGAAAAAGAGGGCGCCCAAGCCATACGTGATGGCTATCAAGTTCATCCAACCCATCGAGACGCAGGCCTTGATCAAGTGCGTACATTTCTTGTCGTCGTTCTCCATATCCCCTGGGAGCCTCAGCCGTACAAGGGACTTGTCCGCGAGAACGCACGCGGCCTCTCGTAGCGCATGCTCCTTGTACGCTGCTGCTCCCAGACCCCGCCCGCCCGTCCGTCCCCACTGCCTCGGGTTGACGCGCCCCTCTACTGACTGCTTCGCAAATGAAGTTACCTCGAGGGCCAGCCGCAGTACCGGGGCTACGACATCATGCCCATCATCAACGCTCTCAACCTCGTGCTCTCCATGCATCCCAGCCGCGTCTCGGGCGGGGGTGTTATGGTCGGGCGGAACAAGTTCTTCCACCCGTCCCCGACGGCCCCGCCCGTCTCGCTCGGAGGCGGCCTCGAGGCGTGGCGCGGGTTCTATTCGTCGGTGCGCCCCGCGTGGAAGCAGCTCATGGTCAACGTGAACGTGTGCACCACCGCGTTCTATACGCCTGGCAATCTGGCCGAGCGCCTGATCGAGTTTATGAACGCGAGCCATGGGGCGCGCCCTGCGGCATTTGTGAAGGGCGTCCGGATTCGGACGACCCATCTTGGATACAGAAAGACGGTGAAGACGGCGGCGAAAGTCAACGCGCGCCAGTACAAGTTTACAGCCGAGGGCATGGGCGAGGTGACTGTGGAGCAGTACTTCGCAAAGAGTGGGTAGACTCTAGGTGTCGTTCTGCGATTCTCTGATTCACCGCGATCTCTAGAGTACAACATCAAGCTCCGATACCCGGATCTCCCTCTCATCGACGTCGGCGGGCAAAAGACAAACTACCTCCCAGCGGAGCTCTGCGTCATCCTCGAGAACCAACCGTTCCGGGGCAAGCTCCTCGACGAGCACACGGCCGCGATGATCACCGTCGCGTGCCAGCCGCCCAACGTCAACGCGCGCGAGATCGTCTCGCGCGGGATCCAGGAGCTCGGGTTCGCCCAGACCGCGCCTCCGCTCAACGCGTTCGGCGTGAGCATCGGGCCCGAGATGGCGGTCGTCCCCGGGCGGATCCTCCCCGCGCCGAGCGTGCGGTACGCGGGCGGGCCCACCGCGATCGACGACCGCGCGTCGTGGAACCTGCGCGGGGTGCGCTTCACCGCGGGGGCGCGCCTCGAGAAGTGGGCGGTGCTGCTCATCCAGGACGGCAACCGCCGCGACGAGTTCGCGGGCGCGAACGACCCCGAGCTGCTGAGCACGCTGAGCGGGTTCATGGACATGTGCAAGCGGAGCGGCATGACGGTCGACGGCGCGCGGCCGATGGTCGTCGCGGCGCAGCTGCCGCCGCGGACGATGGACGACCCGCTGCGGAAGCGGGCGATCCAGAAGATTCGCGAGACGCTCACGTCCGTCGCGTCGAAGCCGAAGATCATCCTCGTCGTGCTCTCGAACGGCGACCGCTACATCTACTCGGGGCTGAAGCACCTCTGCGACGTCTTCCTCGATGTCGCGACGGTGTGCGTGCACGCGGCGAAGATACGGAAGGAGCGCGGGCAGCTGCAGTACTTTGCGAACGTCGCGTTAAAGTTCAACATGAAGCTGGGGGGCGTGAACCACGAACTCGGGGACCAGAACATGTCGTGGCTCACGAAGGAGCCGACGATGCTCGTCGGCATGGACGTTACGCATCCGGGTGCGGGCACCGTTCGCGGCACGCCATCTATCGCTGCGGTCGTCGCGAGCGTCGACCGGCGGATGGCGCAATACCCTGCGAGCCTTCGCCTACAAGAGTCCCGGAAGGAGGTATGTCTGTCGCACCCGCCATTTGCTATGCATGAGTCCCTTGGCTGAACATTATGTCGCAGATGATTACTGACCTCCAGGCGATGATGGAGGAGCGCCTGATCGCCTTCCGGGACAGGAACAACAAATCCCTGCCCACCCGGATCCTCGTCTATCGCGATGGCGTCTCCGAGGTGCGAACAACCCCTCCCATCTAAACTTCCGAGTCTAACATATCTCGCTCACGTATCTCACCCGTCCATTCGTACCGCAGGGCCAATTCGAGACCGTCCTCCGAGAGGAGATGCCGCTCATCAAGAAGGCGTTCGCGCGGTTCAGCACGCCGCAGAAGCGCTACACCCCCAAGCTGACGATCGTCATCTGCGCGAAGCGGCACCACACGCGCTTCTTCCCGACCGACGCCGCGCACGCCGCGGGCGACGGCAACCCGAAGCCGGGCACCGTCGTCGACCGCGGCGTCACCGCCGTCTACGACTACGACTTCTTCCTCCAAGCGCACGGAGGTACGCACCACACCTTCATCTTCATCTGGCGTTTCACTAAAACGGGAGACTGATACGCTCGTTTGTGCTGCTCCAGGCCTGCAAGGGACGACGCGTCCGACGCACTACTACGTCGTCCGCGACGAGATCGGGATCGGCGCAGACCAGCTGCAGGGCCTGACCAACGACGTCAGCTACACCTTCGCCCGCGCCACGAAGGCGGTCAGCCTCGTCTCCCCCGCGTACTACGCCGACCTCGCCTGCGAGCGTGGCCGGTGCTACATCCTCTCGCTCCTGCAGGGCCTCTCCGACGCGGTGGCGACGACGACGGCGGGCAGCGGCACGGACGACCAGGAGGAGGTCATGAAGGAGGCGAAGAAGCTGTGGCGATTCGAGAAGAACCCTAACGGCGTTGGCGGTGCTTTGAAGGAGACGATGTTCTATATCTGAGGTATGATCTTGTCATGGATAGGCGTGTTGGACAAGTACTGGTCTCTCGAGTGGATGCGGATTGGAAGGTATCGGTCTGCTGAATGTGGTGCGGTCATAATCGTTCCTGCGTGTATCTGTACAATAGCGTCTGTACAATGTTCTCTCAGTTCTGGTTAGTAATGAATTTTTGTTTGTGCGACGAGCCGGAGGCAGCCCGCTCCAAGTGCAGCGGTGCCTTGTGAGATGTGGCAAGGCGTCGGGTATGATCAAAAAGGCACCAGGTCTCAGCAAAAGTGGACATTCAGGGGATTGAACCCTGGACCTCACGCATGCGAAGCGTGCGCGCTACCACTGTGCCAAATGCCCATGACGTTTAATAAATCACAGAGCAGTGAGTAAGGTTGTACGTTTTGTCACTTACGTTAATTCCTTGGGTCCTTGTGCTCCGTCGTTCCTTCCACGCAGATATGTCTGAACTTATTGCGGCAATATTCTAGGACGCACTTCAGAATGAGGTAGCGGTTTCGCGGATGTTCAATACACAGAAGTATTCGATTCCACTGTGAGTACTTGGCCGCCGGTGACACCACGTCAGTATCTTGCTAATTTAATGCCATCTTTCGAGCTGAACACTGGCACTCTTCCACTCTGCCTCGACACGTTCCACAACAACCGGGCTCCGTGGCTTCACTCTGCACGGGAAACTCACCGGCTTCGAGTTGAAACCGTCCGTGAAGTTCCATGGATCTGGCATGATAGGCCGCCCTGCCTCGTCCAGCGCCGGCAAGATGTCGAACGCCCACAGGATCCGCGCGACGGCGATGAAGAGCGAATTCTGCGCGAGGTGCATCCCGACGCATATGCGCCGGCCGAACCCGAATGGGAGCTCGAAGTCCTTCAGGCGCGGGTCGTCTGTCTCGAGGAACCGCTCCGGACGGAAGTCTTCGGGCGATGGGAACATGACCGGGTCCTGCATGATCCCTCTGTCGTTCAGCGCATCATCAGAACCAGTTATCTCGGTTTCCGACTAAAGCAGGGCGTACGTCAGGTTGGCGAAGACCGTCGATCCCTTCGGTATGAACCTGTGTGAGAAGGCTCAAAACTCAGTCTGACAGCCTCCAGAATCATCTATGCAATACTCATGCTACTGACATCCCGTTGTATTCGTCGTCGGCTGTGACTGCGTGCGGAGTGCCCCCAAGTACAGCGATGGGTCGCCATCTGAGGGTCTCGTTGATCAGTGCCTTCAGATACGGAAGGCGCTCCCGATCTTCGAAAGCTGGAAGACGATCTTGGCCGACAACCTCGTCCAATTCCGCCTGGGCTTTGCGCATAGCGTCCGGGAAATGCAGCATTGCCACTGAAACCATGGTCAGTCACACATACGCAAACTGTTATATGGCATTACTTACAGAATAGGATGCAGAGCGTTCCCGCAGTCTATGCGCTGCTCATCAGCTCGCATGGTACAGCAGAATTGGGCGCGGGTACGCACAGTCTCGATGCCTGCACCGAACGGCGAAGAGACGGTGTACGCGATCTCCAAGTCTGTCATGCCATTCTTGGCCTTGTTCGCGACAGTCTGTGACGTGAGGCAGTCTGGTACAGTCCCATCGGCCATCCGCTGTTTCACGTCGTCGAGCAGGTGAGTAAGAAGGGCGATGTCCCGCTCGCGGTGTTCCTCGGGCTCGCGACGGAACCATTGCAATGATCGCTGTACCATGTATTCAGCCGAGAGGTAATCACTGATCACATGGCCACTCTTACAGGTAACTTCAGCAACCAAGGCCACGACTCGACCAGGTATTTTCCAGGTATGCTATGCCCACGAAATGTGAGTAGGAAGTTTCAACAACCTGTCACATCTGAATAGGATTAACCTACTTCACGCTATACAATCGAAAGACTGGGTGAGCAGGAGTATCACCAAGACAAATGAGCTTTCACACCTCGTCAAGTCTACGGCGTAGGTGAGCGTAGGCACTCAAAGGCAAGTAGTCTTGATACTTACAATCCATAGCTGCCATGTTCTCCTTCACGATCCACTCATCAACGCTCGTAACTCGTCTACCGTACGTGACAGAGGTAGCAACGCTCGCAGCGAATCTGGGGAGTCCGAAATGCATCAGCACTCCTTGTACAAGGCCCAGCTCAGCAAAACGACCGTACCGTTGAAGGTGCTGCTCATACTGCTCTGGATCCGTCAGGAGCTCGTGCAAGAGGACAGCCGATTCTAGAGTTTGTATCTCGTTGTACGTATCCGCTCGTCTCGAGTGGAAGCCATTGTGCAAAACCTGACCCGGCCCTGTTCGCGTTAGCATGATGAAGATGCGTTTGAGCCGCCCTCCTCTGACCTTCCGCCATTTACGCCAACCCTCTCCGTACGGAAGCATGAGCCCGCGCATGTTATCAGACAGGATTTCTCCGCTGCCAGTTCCAATGCTCAATCCGTGATCACCAGAGGAGAACGCTAGCACTCACGCTACCACGAACCGCGGTCGGCTCGAATAGATCTCAGATCTCTTCTCCAGCAGGTCCCATGCAGCTTGCGCAGTACCAAGCACTGCACAAACACGTCCGGTGTAAGTGTTTCATTCCACACATGCAATACTGTTGAAGGAATTGACGTACCAATGACTGGAGTGCTTCCCAGGTGGAAGGATACCACTGGACCTACTCCGCAAGACAAAGCCCAACGGTGAGTACCCAAGTCGAAACTGCCTGATCAAGAAGGGGTTGGTGCGATCGCGCGTTGTACGCACCGTACTGGCGATTCCATTCTGCGAACTTGCGCCAGGGCTTAATAGACGGGACCTGATGCTTGTTTCCCAAGAAGGGCAGGCCCCGCGGGCCTGGCGGCATATTCCTCCTACGCGTATATTGTTTCATTAAGACAAACAGCGCGAACGCAAGGAGGAGCAGCCAGATATCGATGGCGGACGCCAAGAAGGCGTTATTACGATAGTCGCTCATAGCCATCGCGCACTCGGACACTACGAGACCGAAAGGTAGAAGTCGCGAAAAGGTCTTCCGGCGAGCCTGCTCACGGCCGCCTTTTATACGGCCCCGCACAGTGGGGGTTCGCGCGTGAGAAGGTCTGAGAAGACGTGCCTATTTACTGGACGCGCGCCACAGCAGAGCGTTTGGAAGAGGGACGAGAAGCCTTCGGGCACCCCTGTGAACGACTATTGGTGTGGATGAATCCCATGATCGCTGTCAATTGCTCGCTGAGAGTACGGACTCCCGCACAGGCCTTGATCATGGGTACGCTGCGTCGTGGGATCCGCACCGGCATACCGGCAGGTGAGCATCCTACTCGCTATGGGGCATGTCTCCTTAGCGGAAGCATTTGGTTGATTGTACGCGACTATTGTTAGATACAGAATGCGGCATGATTTACACTCCGTTTACTTGCAGGATGCAGCAAAGTCAATAGTGCAACGTCTATAGTTGCGATAGATTCGTACCTTCAAACTTTCGCGCTCGCGCTCCCGCGCCCGGACATCTTCGTCAAATGTGTCGCGTACCTATCGAGTATCAGCGTCACTGGAGCAGCTTGGGCTTCAAGAACACTTTGCACACCTTCTGGAAGAAATGATCATCCGTGAGCAGGCGGATGCCGACGGCGGCTAGACTCTGCGATATCTTCAAGCACGCTGCATGCGCGTCTTCGCCTGCGGCAGCCTCTGTGAACGCGATGGTATGGTTTCCGCCGGAAGTTGGTATCGCTGGGGTGAAGACTTAGCGCGACTGATAGTGGCCATGTAGCGAAGCTCGCGTACCGAATGATGGGTGGAGTGCAGGTAGTGCTTGAGTTATGCCAAGGCGTCAGAGCTAAACTTGGGAAGGATGTTGACAGCAAGTTGAACTTGGGACGCACCGTAGGTCACGTTGCCCTACAAACATATGCACGAAATGTAAGTATTCCTGGGCTAGTAGGAGGCTCACAGGGTGCATGGATACTCACAAAGTCTGTCGAAGCATGGGAGATGCCATACTCGTAGTCGACAGGTCCGACGGTCTTTGTGAAGACATCAGCAAACTCGTCACCTACAAGGATACAGGCTAGTGTTCAGTAGCCGCGGCCGGAATATCATGGTTTGGGATCTCACTGAGGGCCTTGTTCTGTCGCAGCTCGAAAGTTGAGTTTCCAAGTTCGACTTTCACTTCACATCCGGTTGCGAGCGCTGCTCCTCTATAGAGCATGTGCTTCAGCATGGAACAGTCACTGAGAAGCCAAAGACATCTCACTGAAAGCATGCACTGATGCGTTTGACAGCAACATCCACTTCAGGGCGCGTGGGCGCACGTACGTACCAGCTGCAGTAAATCTCTTCAGACATGGCTAAATCATCAATGAGAAAGACACATGCATCATTTTGGAGTAGTCCGGGATGACTAGGGACTTGTGAGACCGGGCAAGAACGTAAGATTTGGAGGACGGCACTCACTGTTCGGCGTCCAGTCCTTTCCTTCGAAGATGCCATGGACGCGATGCGTAGGCTTCAACTGCTGTCTCAACACGGATATGTTGGTATACGCCAGCACCGCAGCGTCGAGCGCGTTCTGGCCTTCCCAAGGCGACAGCGCGGCGTGTGCCCTTGTCAGTGAAGATGCGTTAGTTACTTGGGAGAAACGCCGCTATAAAAGCCTCACGTGTGTCCAGTAAATTCAACATCAATTCGTTGACGAGCAAGGCAGCCGCTGAGGCTCGCCGAATGCGGGGGACCAGGGGCAGGATGACACCTATCAGACGATTCATGCGTCAGGGTCTTTTTGCGGTGGGTCATGCACGCCTCGCAGTTTGACGTACATGAGACATGCGTCGAGCCCCTTGTATGCGCCTCGCTCGAGTAAAATAGCCTTTCCCGCACCTCCCTCTTCACCTGTACACATAACAGCGCATCAAAGGGAGTTAAATGAGCTTGATCAGCAAGACAAGTCGTACCTGGGGTACCGAGCAGGACAATGCTGCCCGCAATGTCATACTTGTCCAGCGCGGCCTTGACACCGCACGCGACGGCCACGCCTGCGATAGCGATGAGGTTGTGTCCACACGCATGGCCGATTCCTGGTAGCGCGTCCATCTCGGAATTCACTCCTAGAGTGCGTCCCCCCGACCCGCGGGTGTACTTCGCCACCCAAGCGGTTTCGAGCAAATAATGCCGTATGACCTCGAACCCTTGCTTTTCCATAAACGCAGTGAGGACGTCGTGAGCATAGCTGCCTCACATTTTAGCTCTGATTCAGTGTCAGTCGAAGGCGATGCTGAGATACGCACTGCTCTTCGAATTTCGTCTCCGGATGTTCTGCGAGCCTGAGTATCAGTATCCTCTGGAGCATGCTCGTTCCGATGGAAACGTACTATGCATGTCTTGGCTAAGCGCGCTCAGATCGGCGTCGAGCGCAGCGATAGAGTCCTTAATCGTCTCGAGGAACTCTGGTCGATACAAGGCACCATCTTGCGGGCCAGGTTTCTGGATGTCAGAAGACAGGCCCTGGCCAGGTTGCCAGAAAGTCGACGACATGGTGGTAGGGAACAAACCTCAAACTCAGGGAGCTAGTGCCTGGCTAGGCCGATCAAATGAGTTCAATGGAGGATCGGCCGACGATAATGATAGCAACTCCTCAGGCCTCCGGTCCCAGTGGCAGTGACCGTTCCTCACACATCCTCACACGTGTGCTGTTTCAAGTCTGTGCACATCGCTTGGATTGATATACCTATGGTGGCTTCAAACCACCGGCTATTGGAGGGCATTGTAAACGAGGGTGAATCATCATCTAAAGCATAACGGTAATATCTCTTGTCCTTTCCCTCAGCTCACAACCGTTGCGTCGCGTCCGGGATGCACAGTGACCAACAATGCTCAACCGTCCGTCGTCCAATATCACTGACATGATCTCGAGTAGTTGCTCTAAGCTTTGTCATTGGCGTCCTAGGGTCACTTGACATACCCCAAAGATGACCATGCCCAGCACCAAGTCCTCCGTTGACGCAAATGCAATCGACTCATTCCATGGTTTCAGAGCCCTGCAATGCTTCGACTGCCACGCTCATATGTCAGAGATAGATGAATGAGCTCAAGAAAGCTGCACACTCACAACGCGGGCAGTATCAGCGAGCGGATCGGGGAATACGGCAAGCTAGGGTCGACCGCGACACGCATCTCCTGCCACAACACACGCTGATACAACGGAGCAGACCACGTGCACCACCAGAGCACCCATATATACCCAAGTACTCGCATTACGAACGGAGGTTGCCCCGCAGGCGCGAGCCCCACGCGTCTCGCGAGCACGACAACGGTGTCTTCGAAGGTGATCGCGAGGCCGTTGACTGCGAAGAACGTCCAGGAACGACCGAAGTGCTCCTTGCCGACCATGAGGTCGCCCATACAGTGCAGGAGCGCGGACAGCGCGAAGGCGACGTGAACCTGCACCTGCACCGAGAGCCAGGTGCCGCGCGGAATGCCGAGCGTGCGTACGAAGAGCTTGCCCCAGTACGAGACGTACTGTTCGGGAACGAGGGTCAGGCCACCAGCAGCTGACGCGACTGGGAGTCACCGAGACGTTATGTTACGTACTTTACGCAGATTCTGGTGCCAAGCGAGCCTACAATGAATCGTCAGAGTCAGAAGTGTGTACGTTAGACGGCAGCACGTACCCCCAGAGACGACGGACGGTATATGCGTCGGACCAATGTCCAAACATATGTAACGGGCGCGGGCGAGGCGAGAGCGAGTACGCGGACGGGACGCGTCGAAGACTGGGCACGCGAGGGGAGCGAGAGAGCAGGGAAGCAGTTCGGGGCCGTTACTGGCGTTGATTGCGCGAGGGTACATGACTATCGAAGCTGGGAGTAAATACGAAGTAAGTAAGACCTAAAGGAATGTATGAGCAGTTGGTGCATGCACGCCAAGCGTGCGAGAGCTGGAAACAAAGCGAAAGAGGGAGTGAGCGTGAATACAAACAGGCGCGTGATCAGATCGCTATCTAAGAATGGCCATGAGGCTCGTGTAACGGGCGAGGCCGTTACACTACCTCCTCCTCAAGGGAGAGCGCGACGCGCGAACGTTGGTCCCCGCGGTCGGGCCAGCCAACGCTCTTGCGTGCGGCCAACGCCCGCGTAGTTCCCGGTCAACAGCCACACGGGCAACTACGCATCTGGGCGCGGCGGCGGTCGAGAGACGCGTCCGGAGCGGAGCGTCGTCTGCGACGGCGGCGTGTAAAACACGCGAGGGTCTGCACGGACAGGCGCGGGAGACAGCGGGCGTAGAGCGGCAGGTGGGACGACGGGACGGTGGGCAGGAGCGGGCGGAGTGACGGGCGTGGGAGCGGAGGCGGTGGGCGCGGGAGCGGAAGATGACGAGGAGGCGGATGCGGCGGGCTGTAGTACAGAAGTCAAAGAATGATCAGTATCAACAAACGGTTTGAGCGTGTCGCGCTCGAGTGCTGAACGAGGGGGGCGAGGAGCGCGAGGATGCCGACGGTGGAACCGCTCGAGCAGCTCGTCCGCATCACGAGGGATGTCGGTAAGGGGGGTCCACGAGTCCTCATCGGATGACAGGCCTTGCCAGCGTACGAGGTACTCGTACCGCTGACCGAGCTTGCGGCAGTCGAGGATGGAGTGGATCGAGGGAGAAGGAGAGTCGTCAGCAATGTTAAAGGGAACAGGGGAAGGGTGAGAGTCCGAAGGGGGAGAGCCATGATAAGGTTCAAGCAAAGAGACATGGAAGACGGGATGGAGGCGAGAAAGATGAGGGGGAAGACGGAGCTTGTAGGCGGAGTCGGAGATAGCAAGGTCGATGGGGAAAGGACCGAGTCGGCGGTGGTCGAGCTTGTCGGACGGTCGTGTCGTCTTTATGTGCCGACGTAGCAACCAGACGAGTTGTCCAGGTGCGTACTTGGGACTGTCAGAGACGCGACGGTTGTAGTAGACGGATTGTCGATCTTGCGCGGCCTTGAGCTGCATGCAAAGCTCGTCGTGGAGACGGGCCAAACGTGCGGCGATATCGGCAGCAGCGGGGACTGGGGAGTGGTCGGAGAGCTGAGGGTCGAGTGCTGGGTGGAAACCGAAATTAGCGTAGAAAGGTGACTGTTTCGTCGAGTCGCTCGCATGGTTGTTGAAAGCGAACTCGGCAAGTGGCAGATAGTCCACCCAGTCGTCCTGTTGATAGGAGACGTACGCGCGGAGGTACGTCTCGAGCGTCTGGTTGGTACGCTCGGTCAGTCCGTCCGTTTGCGGGTGATACGCCGTTGAGTGCTTGAGTTCGATCTGTAAAAGAGTGGTAAGTTCTGACCAAAACTTCGAAATGAACGTGGAGCCTCTGTCCGAAATGATGGACGTGGGAAGGCCATGATAACGAAAGACGCGATCGAGGAATAACCAGGCGAGGCCCGGCGCATCCAACGACTCGACGCAGGGAATAAAATGGGCGTAACGAGTGAGGCGGTCGCAAACGACCAGAATAGAATCGTACCCGTGCGACGGCGGCAACTTGACAATGAAGTCCATGCTGATGGACTTCCAAGGCCGGTCGGGGATGTCGAGAGGACGGAGAAGGCCGTAAGGTTTGTGTCGAGGCGCCTTGATACGAGCACACGTGTCGCAGGCGCGGACATAGCTGCGCACGTACTGGGCGAGCTCAGGCCAAGAATAGTCTCTTCGTAGAAGGTTGAGTGTCCTCTCGCGGCCGGGGTGGCCAGCGAGTGGTGAGTCGTGACAGAGACGGAGGATGTCGGAGCGAAGGGTCATGGGGACAAATAGCTTGCCACGGTGGAGCACGCGGTCACCAAGGACGGTGAAGTCCTTGTCACCACGGTCTACCGCAGTTCGCCATTGCTGGTCCAGGCGAATAGCATGACGATAGCGTTCTTGAAGTGTGGAGTCGACAGAGAGGGTGGTAATGGCGGAGATCTGCATGGAGCGCGGTGTGGGTGACGAAGCGTCCGATGCAGCTGTAAAAAATCGCTCTGTGTGCAAGGGGGTAAGCAGAACCTTGTCATTGACTTGGAGGACATCATCCCCCCTCTGAGGCGCGAAGTCGCCACGCCGCGAGGGCGCGTCGGCAGGGTTCTTGAGCCCCGGAGCATAGTCAAGACGAAAATTGAACTCAGAAAGAAACATAGACCAACGAGCTTGACGGCGGTTAAGAATGCGCGACGTCATGAAATACTCGAGGTTTTTATGGTCAGAGAGGACAGAGACAGGAGGGTCCGTACCGATGAGCCATGCGCGCATGTCACGGAACGACTCGACAATGGCGAGGAGCTCCTTGTCGTAGACTTCGTAGTTGATCTCTGCAGGCGAAAGCTTGCGAGAGAAGTACGCAACAGGGTGAAGGAGGCCGGAGGGGTCGGGCTGGTGGAGGACGCCGGCGATAGCGAAGTCAGAGGCGTCCGTAGCCAGAGTGCTGGGAAGACGAGGGTCAAAATGTCGAAGGAGTGGCGAAGAGGTGAAGGCACGCTTCAGCGTACGGAACGCGTTAGCGGCTGCCGGGGTGAGAATGAACGAAGAGGCAAGGGCCGACTTCTTGGTGAGCGCATTGAGGGGCAGGACGATGCGAGCGTAGTTGTCGATGAAGCGACGGTAGAAGTTGGTGAAGCCGAGGAAAGACTGGACGTCCTTGACACTGGCAGGCTCAGGCCAGTCGGCGATCGTCGAGAGCTTGCCAGGATGCATCTTGATGCCGTCAGCACCAAGGAGGTAACCAAGGTACTCCACCTCGGGCTGGTCGAACGTGCACTTGGACGCGTTCGCATAGAGGCCGGCAGCACGGAGGCGCTCCAGGACGAGACGGACGTGGACGTCGTGCTCCTCCTGCGTGCGGGAGAAGATGAGTATGTCGTCGATGTAGACGACACACACGACGTCCAAGAGGTCCCGGAGGACGTCTTGGATATAACCTTGAAAAATACCAGGAGCGTTAGTAAGACCGAAGGGCATGACTGTGTACTCAAAGAGTCCGAGGTGCGTGCGGAAGGCGGTCTTCCACTCGTCACCGTCACGAATGCGGATGAGATTGAACGCATTTTTCAGGTCGAGGACCGAAAAAACACGACATCCTTGAACACGGTCGAGTAGGTCGTCAAAGAGAGGGAGCGGGTAGCGGTTCTTCTTGGTGATAGCGTTGAGGCCACGGTAATCGACGCAGAGACGCAGCTCGCCGCTCTTCTTCCGAACGAAGAGAACAGGCGAGGCTGCAGAGGAGGTCGACCGTCGGATGAACCCCTTGCGCAGGTTCGTCTCAACGTAGTCAAAGAGTACTGCTCGCTCTTGCTGCGAGAGGTGGTAGAGAGGGCCGAAGGGGGGAGACTTGCCGTCCTCGAGCTCAATCGCAGCATCGAAGCCAGGACGATGAGGTGGGAGGTTCTCGACTTCCACAGGAGAGAAGACCGACGCGAAGTTGTGGTACTTCTCAGGTACATGCTGCAGGAAGTCCGGCGTGTCATCGTGGGAAGGCGGAGGCTCAGGAGGGGGAGACGATGAGGGAGGTGAAGCAGAAGAAGAGTCAGGGTTAGGGTTGTCGAAGGCCGCAGCTGCGACCGTGTAGCCAGGAGAGCCGATTGGGTGATACCAGAGAGCCGCGGACTCGTTGTTCCGTGCGTACTTGCGGAAACGAGCGGAGTTGACAAAGCGGATGTCGAGAGAGGGTGGAGAAGGGTCGGACGGTGGAGCTGAGTCGCACTCGGTTCGTTCTCTGCCGATGTGAGCGATGACTGCAGCGGGAGGCCTGGGGTACAAGAACGAGTGAGTAGACGGAGGGCCCGACACAATACGGCCACTGCCGATTTGAGCCAGGAAGCGAGGAGAGTACCAGGGGAGGATCGACGAGGAGAGGAAAGAAGAGCCCTGTGAAGAAGGCGTAGTCGACGCGCACGTCTGCTGCGAAGACTCAGAAACGGGAGGAGGCGGAGGGATACGGCAACTGCCGATTCCCAGGGAGGCAATGGATGCGGAGTGCTTGCCGCAGCAAGACAGGGCGAGCTGGCGATGAGTCCAGTCGATAGACGGGTTATGGCGTTGTAACCAATCAAGACCTAGAATAACAGGATAAGAAACGGAGACGATGCCCAAGGCGATCGTCTCGGAGTGCTCGTGAACGTGAAGAGACGTAACAACGTCGTGTGTGACATAGCCCGTCGCGATCGGGCGGTCGTCTACAGCACGGACAGGTATCGGCTCGTCCTTGAGACGGCGAGGGAGAGAATGGCGGTTAGCAAATGAAAGGGAAATGCAAGAGTCAGTTGCGCCGCTGTCAACGAGCGCGAATGTCTTAATGGGTTTACGGTCTGGAAAACGAAGAGTAATAGGAACAAAAAAGTGCTGAGAAGAGTGAGGAGAATCGTGAACGTGAGTAGAAAGGCGAAAACGAGGCGCGCCAGCAGGTTTAAGTTTCCACGAGCCGTCGTCAAGACGGACGTGAGACGGAGCCCCTGGCGGGGTAACCTGAGTCCCACTAGAAGGTGCCGGGAGCTCCGGGACTGACGACGAGCTCCCGCTTAGGCTTTTCCCGACGGCGTGGGGGCCTTCGAGTCAGCGCGGGGCTTAGCACCGTTAGGGCACTTCGAGATCATGTGCCCGGCCTTGCCGCAATAGAGGCAGAGGCCTTCACGCCGACGGCGGTCCTTCTCGGTCTGCGAGAGTGGGCCTCGACGCATAGCGTCGACCTCCATCGGAACGACGTCATTTGAAGACGACGTAGAGGGCGCAGGAGGCGTGGGGTTGGTCGTAGTGACCGTGCGGGAGACGTTCGGGCGATCCGAGCGGTTAGAATTTGACGACGTACCTTTGGGACGCTCCTTGAGGCTCGCTTCGAGCGCGTGGAGCTTGTTGTCGACGTCAATGACCTTTGGGACCCACTCGTGAAGAGCGGTCGGTCGCTTGACTAACAGGAGCTCACGCTGGAGCTCAGGCTTGAGGCCTTGATCAAAGCGAACAATCTTGAGGTGTTCGTCGGTCCAGTTGAGGTAACTGAGATACTCAAGAAAAGTGTTAGCGTACGACGCAGCAGACCCGGTCTGGGTCAGCTTCTCGAGCTTGACCATGAACTTCCGAGGAAGATCAGGGTCCTGGAAACGTTCAGTAAAGGCATCCACGAAGCCCTCGTAATCATCAACAAGTTCGGGCTTCGTCTGCTGAATGAATTTGTACCACGACGTTGGCGCGCCGTCGCCCAGTCGAGAGACAAGGAAAAGCGAACGGTCACGATCCGACCTGAAAGAGTCGCGCATCAAGTAGATGGCGGTCTCCATTTCCCGAAGGAACGGTACAACTTGATTAGCCAGGCCGTTAAATTTACGGACCTCGACCTTGAGCGTGCCGCGAGGACCGCTCGAGGCTCCTGGAATAGAAGGAGATGAAGAGGAATTGGGGGCGTACGTAGATTGCAGCTGAGAGACGCGTTCATTCAGCTTGGCATTCTGGCTCGCTTGATCCTGAAGGCGAGCCTGGAGGGCTTGAAGAACGCTAAGTTGCTGCGTTACGACTTGCTCGGCAGCCTCGGTACGCGTCCCAAGGTTCACAACAGCCTGTACCAGGTACTGCTGGAACATGTCTTGCTCGGAGACGCCGGGGGCCGGTGGCTGAGCGAATGCATTGTTCTGAGGCGTGGTTTGCACGAACGCTTGCTGTTGGTTGGCAGCGTCGGGCTCGGCAACAGGTGCTGGAGTTCCCCACTGAGCGGTGGGGTCGATATCGAAGGCGGAAGGGAAGTTGAAAGCCATGGGAATGAGTGTCGGGGTAGGCCGCTCGACGGGCGCTTGATCGAAGTCAGCGATACGAGAGATCTCACGCGGGAAGCTAGCGCGAGCGAAGACCTGGAGACCTGTCAAGCAGCAGATGGGTGGCGCAATCAAACTGTAACGGGCGCGGGCGAGGCGAGAGCGAGTACGCGGACGGGACGCGTCGAAGACTGGGCACGCGAGGGGAGCGAGAGAGCAGGGAAGCAGTTCGGGGCCGTTACTGGCGTTGATTGCGCGAGGGTACATGACTATCGAAGCTGGGAGTAAATACGAAGTAAGTAAGACCTAAAGGAATGTATGAGCAGTTGGTGCATGCACGCCAAGCGTGCGAGAGCTGGAAACAAAGCGAAAGAGGGAGTGAGCGTGAATACAAACAGGCGCGTGATCAGATCGCTATCTAAGAATGGCCATGAGGCTCGTGTAACGGGCGAGGCCGTTACAACATATCCGGCCAGTCGTCGGGGTCCCCGAGGCGCGTCGCCACCGCCGCGATAGATAAGGTGATGTGCGTCATCCTGAGAAACGAGTAGGTGGTCATGAGCCAAACGGCCATGCACGCAGAGCGCGCAAGGTAGCCAAGTGGTCCCGCAGGGAAGTACAGGTGCTGGGAGTCGCTGTCACTGGCCATGTATAGATGACGATGTGTGTAGACCCAGGACTCGGCCATGTCCAAGGTGATGACGGCGACAAGAAGTTGCCAGAGGCGTTCTCGAAGGAACTGCGGCCGTGTCCCCTTGAAAGGCGGCGGGACATGAGCTACCTGTGTAACTCAGCTGGTAAGCCCCAGAGAACAGCACACACTGACCAAGCATACCTGGGCATTCGTGCCGATAAGGCGGGCGCTATACATGATGCAGAATGCGTATCCGATCCGCTTGTACAGCGGCTTGTCTGTCAGCGGCGCAGGATCTTTCAGGTAGCGGATGTCCTTCAGGGGATCAGTCACTAAGAGCATGATGTTCAGGACTATGCCCCCATAGACTGCGCAGCCCCACCCATAGTTGTGTGGAGATGTCCCCACTGTGTACGTTGGAGCCACGTAGAACGCGGTGTAGAGCAAGCAGAGTGCTGCCACGAAGCGAATCGCGCCGGGCGGACGCAACGCTATGGTGCAAGCCAGCACGAGCTCGGGGAGAACGACGCACGTCAAGAGAGGGATCCGGGGCCGTTCCGTCGCATACGCGCTCTCAACCGGCATGTCTATGTACTGGATACAACGGTCTAGTGCAGTAGAATCTAGCGGAGTGCGTCAAGGATGAGTACGATACATCGCTTTCAGCGCGAGCACGGTACGTTTCATGGTGAGCTCACTTGGGCAGGGTCGATGAAGCGGTTGTAATCGCTTCCGTGCTGCGTCTTCAGCCTTATATACGCTGCTGGAAACCGTTTGGGCCCGAGTTCTCTGCACTCAGGACTGGGACTACCTAGTCAGCTTCGGTCGAGATTTTTGCGGAGTTAAAGACGATGCCAGTCTGCACACTTACTTGGACTGGCACCCGGCCCAGCGTCCACCGCCTCGTAGACCTGTCGGCTCGACTTCCATGCCATACCAGAAAGTCATTCAGTAGTACTTGTATGCAGATTCAGCCTTGACCATGGCGACGACGCGCCCGCCGTTGACCGCCGACTGGTCACCAGGGAAGTGAGAAGAGAACGTCCATCTATCGACTCTGAATATTGGGTCTCCGAGTCGGGCCAGATAGTACCTCTGCTGTACGTATTATCAGCTTCGTCGTGTACTGAGAAGTTGGGACTGCTCGGCTACCTCCGCTTGACTCTCCGTATGTGCTGTCGACTGACTTTCGTGGGCGAACGTTCAAACGGCCGACGTCGTGGTAGTCGGGTCGCTTGTTATAAGAGTCGGGCGGCTCTACTGATGTCCAGCGCTTTCTCGTGTCATTAGTACAAACTAACAGACCAACAATCGTGCAAGGTTTCCTGACTCTGAGGAGAGAAAGTATCCATGTTATTCACGCGTCACCGCAGGGACGCAGAGCGTAGCAATACAGATAGGGCAGGGCAGGACGAGGGGGCAGGCAGTATATACGATAGTAGTAGGTAACAAGCACAACATGAAAAATCCTAACCGACACGACAGTGAGTGATAGCAACAAAACATCATTCATCATAACACGGTTCTACGACGCCGCGGGCGGGTGCACCCGCGCGTTCACTTTCGAGCGATGCTGGCGGTTTTTCAGATGGACTTCAAAGTTCTGGAGCGTCTCTCCCGGACCGGGGGTATAGTGCTGTCGGATTTGCCATCAGCTGCCGCCTCTCTCACGGAGATGACACAACCAGCTGAAGCACGTACCTTGCCCGGGCAATCGGAGCACTTGATGCGGAACTCGTACACGCCGCTCGTCGCGTTCTTGCGCAGGACGGCCTCAAAGATGTCGTCCGGGTATTTCGCCTGCATCGCGGCCATGCACTCCGTCAGCCATTGCGGCGTGGGGAGCTTCAGGCGTGTGGTCAGGACCTGTGTTGCAAGCAGTCAAAGGGCCCACACCTACCGGTGGATTTTGCGCGGGCGGCGGGGCGGATGGGGCTAGACGTGACGGGGAGGCTTGTGGTGGAGACGTCACCCGGGCCTGCGTGCTCGTCGACTCAGACCGGGAGATCTGCTCGGACTCCGGGGGTGCTGGGGGTGCCGACTTGGAGTGGCTCCCACCGTTCATCTTCATTCGCTGGGCAAGCGGGGACTCGGATGCGCTTGAAGCAGTCGACACAGGAGACATAGCTCTGTCTGGCCCGTCGGCTGTGGCAGGAGGTTGCTCTTGCGTCGCAGGCGGTTGCTCAGGCTCGGGCTCAGGTTCGGGCTTCGGCTTTGTGGGTCCAGGAGTCTCAATCTCCCCGTCCTCTTCAGCCACCTGAGGCTTGACAGGTTCATCTGCGACGGTAGATTGTGGTCGCTTCCGCTTGGAGCCTGACTTCGCTTGTTCCTCTGCCCTGAGAAGACCCAGATGGTACTCGGCAGTAGGGTTGTACTGCACCGGTCGTGGCCGACGATGCCGATGCCAATATTTACCTGAAGAGAAATATCAGATGAATGAGCAGCTGCAATAGGAATGGCAATGAACACGTACCGCAAGTGCCACACTGAGACTTGTCGCCCAAAGGACCTTTCCGGCGGCCAATAGCGATGCTCTCGGGGCAACCACAGTTCGAGCAATGCCAAACGCCGTCGATCATGTTCGCATGCTGGCCGTCCGCATACTCCCTCTCCTTCGCCTCGCGCTCGCGCTCCTTCGTACGCTTGGCCGTGAGCACGACCTTGGACCCTTGCCTATCGATGCCACTACTGCTCGGCGCAGGCAGGTCGTCCTCGAGGGGAGGCGGCAGCGTAGAGATATCCGCGGCGGTAGATGGTGTTGGCATCGTGACGTTTGCGCGGGGGCGAAGCACCGAAGATGGGTACGAAGGTGGCTTGAACAGTCCCTTCGGCTTCTTTTCCTTCGTCGCAGGCGTCGGAGCGATAGGGGTAAGAGGGGCGGCAGGGCTCTGAGGGAGAATCGTGGTCCCGTTCTCGGACGCCACCATGTTCGCGATGGTGAGAGAGGCAGCAGCGGCCGCGGCACGACGAGAGGTCGGCGCAGCAGCAGCAGCAGCGAGCGCGAGCGCGGCTGGCGACACCTCCGGGAACCCAATGGCGGGGGTACGGAACGTCTTCGGCGGCTCGCGGTCGGGCAGCGCGACACCTCTGCGACCACGCGTGGTTTTCCTCTTCCGACGTGCGAGCTCCTTCTCGCGGTCCTTTTCGTTCTTTTCGATCTCGCTCTCGCTGAGGTACTGTAGGATTGGCGTGAAGGCCTCGACCTGCTCCATCGAGCGGGCTCCTGAGACCAGTGAGGGCAGCAGAGACATTCGGAGGTCGTCGTCTTGCACGGCGGAGCCATCCGAAGGATGTCCGACCAAGAATAGCGATTTCTGATAGATCTGGACTTGTTCTCGGATGGAATGCGCAATGGCCGTCCTACGCCCAATAAGCCTGTGCATCAACCAAGTCAATTCAATTGGACTCACTTGAATTCCCCTCCGAGTCCAAGATCTTTGCAGTATACCTCTGCGAACTGTTCGGGAGTGGGGTCGATATTCTCCAGATCCCACTCGAACTGGTCTTCAAGCTTGACAGAGCCAACGATGATATCCAGCTATAGCACACAAGCCTGTTAGGTCAAGTCCGGAAGACCAAGAAGGCAGATATACCTTCACAAGGATACGCATCTCCTCATGCATCAAGTTCTCATCCTCCTCGAAGTCGTCCACTGTCATAGGGACCTCGCCAGCAGGACCGGCCAGAGTGTCAGGGCGCTCCGCCGTCTCCTCCTTGACGACCTTCCTGCGTTTCCGGCTCCGAATCTCGGGCGGGGCCGTCATCTTGTACAGCGCCTTCGACCGCACGCGCTTGCGCCACGCCTCCCACCACGCCGCGTCCTCGTCCGTAATCTTCCCGCGGAGGATCTCCTCCTCCTCGTCGATCATCACGCCGTCCTCGCCGAACGTCGCCGAGTGCGCCTTGTAGTCGCTCAGCTGCTCCTGGATCGACTTGGTGATCACCGCGTGGTAGCTCGGCGCGAGCCCGTAGTCGTCCACGACAGACTGCGCGAATATCTCCGGGGTGACGATGGGGTCTGGACGAGCCGCCCGCGCTCAGGTCTGCGTTCCACGTCCACACGTCGAACAAAAAGATGTACGTACCGTTCAAGTTCCAGACGAACGTGTCGCGCATCTTATGATGCTCGACGTCGAACTCCAGCCGTATCGGCACAAGCTGCTCCGGCCGCTTAGCGTCCTCGTCCGGCACCCTCCTCGGACTGCGGTGAACAGCAGCGTCAGACGCACACACACCCACTGACGACACACTATATATACTCACACCCTCAGGCCCTCGCGCTTGCCTGCACGCTTCTTGTCCTTCATCTCGCGCTCCTTCGACGCCTTTAGCCCAGTGAGCACGAACTTCTCCCCTCGGCGCCGACGATCGTCTTGTCCGCCGGCAGCCCCAAGCGAGAATTCCTTCTCCCACCACGCACGCGGCGCGCTCACCGTCGTCTTGAGCTCGTCGCCGATACGCTCGCGCATCTTCTTGTACCGCGTCTCGTAGTCCTTGTCCGCCTGCATCCACTCCTGCACGTTGTGGATCTCCTCGGCACTGAGGGGCGGAATCACCTTCTCCGAGTCTGCGAGCGGTACGACAGACACACGCGTCACCTTTGGGTCAAGCTTCACAGTCGTGGGTAGGGGAGGGAGCTGAGGTATGATCTTCGTAGTTGGGCCCGCGGGCGGGGCAGACGACGCACCAACCGGTGCCTTCCCGTTCGCCGTCACAGATGGCATACCAGGCGCGATCTTTGCGGCAGCGCCTCCACCAATCACGCCAGGGATCGGGCCCGATGCGCTGAGAGACTGGAACGGGGAGACAGCCGAGGGCGGGAGTGATGGCTGTCGCACAGGAGTCTGTGGTACGGGGACCGGTGCGGTACCGTCCATACCAATGCCACCCAGGCCGCTCATGTTCGCGCCAGCGTTGACGTGCGTAGGAGACGTCATCCCGATGGGACCGCCGCCTGTCACCGCGCCGCTAGGAACCGAAGCCATGCTCATACCTGGCATGCCTGGTACAAGAGAAGCGTTCATATTAAGCTGAAGATTTGGTCCACCCGCAGCGCCCTGTCCTGGGACCATCCCCCGGTTCATCGCCGCGGGTACGTTGGGTATACTCGGGATGCCGACGTCTCCTATGCCGCCCTGTGCGACACGCGGAATGACTGGCGGCGGCATCAGGCCGCCTCCAGCACCTCCGACCAGCGAACCAGAAGCGATCGGCGGCGGAGGTTGAGCAGGCCCAGGGGGAGGACCGACATTGCCGGTGATGCCCATGCCTGTTATACCTGTCGCGCTGGAAGTACGCGCCATCTGCGATGGAGCGGGAGTGCCTGCAGGCGGAGTAGGAGCGGATGCGGAGCCAGACGTCGCTGAAGGCGCGGGCATGGGCGCAGGAGTGGAGGCCTTGGAAGCGTTCCCCGGTGCGGGGACAGGTGTACCAGAGGCCTTGCGCTTCGCACCGATTTGAGGTGACCCAGGGGCCTGCATACCGCTACCCGTTGGGAGCGGTGCCGGAGAGATGGGCGCGAAGCCGGATGGCTGTTGCTGGGTAGGGGATGTCTTCGCCTGCTGAGCTTGTTGCTGTTGTTGCTGTGCCTGCTGCTGTTGGAGTTGTTGAGCTTGTTGACGAGGGGTCTGGGGTGGGGCATGACCTGTAGCGGTAGGAGGGCGACTCGGGACCTTCTGCGGTTGGCCCTGTGTCTCTCCGCCGTGCATTGACTGGCTCGTCGAAGGTCGCTGAGGCGCACCTGCAGGACTCTGCGGAACAGATCCATACGGCACCGGTAGAGGCGCCACTGGAGCATGCGGGCTCGCCTGGGTAGGGGTCTGAGGCTGGGTGTGGCCTTGACCTGCACCTGGTGTCGATGACTGAGGGTGATGGTTTTGGGAAGTACCGGGGCGAGAGCCTGTAGCCGTACCAGGGCGCGGGCCAGGAGCGGGGAACTGTCCGCCCTGCTGGAAACCATGTTGCTGCTGCTGCTGTTGCATGTGGGGATGCATCGGGTGGCCGTGATGCGATGACGCGGTCGGCGGACGAGGAGGGATCGAGGAGGGAGGAGGCATCATCCCTGAGCCGCTGGCCTGGGGTTGCGGCGCGTGAGGCATGCCCGAGACTTGACCCTGTCCACCAGGCCCTGGTGTCGACGTCGGCGACGTCTGAAGCTGACCTTGAGAGAGACGATGCGCATGTGCGTTGAAGGAAGCGGACGATGGCGGTCTTTGCATCTGGCCCTGGCTTTGAGCTTGTTGCTGCTGAAGCATCTGCATTTGCTGCATCTGCGCGGGTGTCATTCCGCCCATCCCGCCCATGCTCATATTGTTCATGTTCATGTTCGCGCCCTGCATACCGCTACCGCCGCCCATCTGCGTCATCATGGCTGCACGCTGCATCTGCAAAGCCTTGATCTGTTGCTGGCTCATCTGAGGATTCATCTGTCCCAGATGTTGCTGCATTTGTGCTGCATTCGGAAATCCACCATGGCCGTGTTGCATGCCCAAGTTCGGTGTCGAAGGCGTACCAGCAGTGGGAGAGGAGTGCGACATGCCATGCCCGGAAACATTTGGAAGGGACGAAGAACCGCTTGTGGGGGAGGTTATGGAGGAGGGACCGCCTACGGCCGTTATAGCTGAAATGAGTGTTACGAGAGCTAAGAAGAGCAACGCTACGCACCCATTCCCATGTTCATGCCACCCATTCCACCCATGTTGCTCATCCCGCCCATCCCCATCCCACTCATGTTTCCCATACCGCCCATCATGTTCATGCCGCCGCCTCCCATGCCACCACCAAGCGCGGCGGGACTGATTCCAGCCATTCCATTCATGTTCATCTGCTGCTGCTGCTGCTGCTGCTGTTGGAGGAGCTGCGCGGGGTTCATGCCCATACCGTTACCACCTCCACCTCCACCCATGTTCATCCCACCACCACCTCCACCACCCATACCCATACTGTTTCCGCCCATGTTGATGTTCATGCCCATCCGTTGAGCTTGAGCCTGGGCTTGCATCTGCTGGTATTGCGCCATGCGACCGTTCATGCCGTTCATACCACCCATACCTCCCATGCCGTTCATGAGCGCGGTAGGATTCATACCACCGCTGCCTCCACCTTGCTGAAACATTGCAGGATTAATGCCCATTCCTCCGCCCCCGCCTTGCCCGCCGCCTCCCATAGAGCGCATAGCGTGCATTTGTTGAATCTGCTGGGGGGAGAGACCGGGCTGGGGCGTCCCGCTACCGCCTGGATTGGCGTTGTTGAAGCCCCCTGCGAGGAACGCAGGATTGATGCCTTGCGACATGTCCGCTTGGGACGGTGTGTTCATGGAGTGTTCAGAGAGCGGGGAAAGGGCATACGCGTTGAGTTAAACTAGTTCGGTGCGCCCTGGAGATGGAAGAGTTAGACGCGTTGGGAATGCGCGTATACGCGCAGCGGAGAGGAACAAAGCGAAGGGGGCCGATATTGAGCGTGTACTGTAGGAGAAATGATGGGACGGAAGGCGAGGACACTTACGGAGCGAAACCGGCGGGAAGGAGGGCCTGGATGGCGGGGCGATGGGACGGAAGGGGTGGTTCGAGAAAGGGCGTTGTGCTGACGAAGGCCGGCCGACGCGATGCTGGAGAAGAAAAGAGACCGAGGAGGGGAAAAACGGGGAGGAGGAGGACGGAGGGGGCGAATACGAGGGAAGAGGGTGGCTGTATGCGTCCCAGCCGCGCTCTGAATCGAGCTCTGGCTCTGCGTGTTATCGCGGTTCAGACAGAGTCCAAGTCCCCGCTCACCCGCACGCTGTCCTCTCACCCGTCCAAACAATCGCATACACAGGTCACGTTCTCCTCACTCGGCGCTCGCGTGGGTGGTGGTCGCTGGGTCGCGCATGCTGCTCGCTGTGCTGGTCGTCCTGGACGCCGTGGACGTCGGCTGGACGGGAGCGGGTGTGGAGGAGGGAAGATGGAGGGCGAAGGAGAGCTGGAAGAGGGGACGCCGCCTGACTGTGCGTCGTTTCGACACTCGTCCGTCTCCCCCGATCTAGATCGCAGATCTTCCCTCTCCCCCACTCCCTCGTCCCTCCGGCCCCTTCCTCTTCCTTCCCGACCGCCATCTCCTCCCACCCCCTCCTCGTCGCTGGCCGCAACGTCGTCTGCAACGACATCCACCACAGGCGCTCTCAGTCGGGCGCGCGCCCGGCGGCACTCCGCTGCAAGCGCTGCACCTCATTGACGGTGCATATATGCGCTTATATCCATGGATTTCGCGACACGCCCAAAGGTGCAACCCATTACTGTGTAACCGAAAGGCAGAACCCAGAATGTCAAATGTACATGAAGAGCTTCATCGAGCTACCACCTCGCATCAATGTGGAACACGGGCGCTTCGCGCACTTCCTAGGGCATGTACACATCGCAGACTGACCTCGTGCTTCAAATAGAGCGCACGTCTCAATGAAAGCTTGAAATGTATATTGGATAGTTGACCCGGACATCTGACTACCCAGGCTTTCCGACGTGCCCATTCGGAAGAGAACAGTAGCCCGGGCTTGACTCGTGTACCCCGCGTAGCTCTCACGACTCATGTGCGTACTCCTTACAACGGATTGCCTTGCTGACAAAAGAGGCTGCACAGTGAGACCAGAATGCGTCACCGGATGCTAGCATCGCAAAATATGCGGTCACCTCATACGGATCGGAACACATCCCTCCGCAACCGCCTATAAATACTGTCATTTGCCCATCGCCCCAAGGACCACTGTGCGACGCCAGGTGTTGTCTCCGTCCGTCATGGCACACCATGTTTACCTGCAGCGTCGACTCGCCTTCTACGTCCCAAATGAATCCGCGCGGACTCGGAGAAGCAACCAACAGAGTTCGCGCGCAGTGCTCATTCCATTCGAACCTCATTCGTTTTAGCTTCGCTGCCAGCGTGAGAAGGCCCCGATGCAGCCGCCCTCGAGCCCACCACGCTTCTTCAAGGGTGCATACGTGCCCTATCCAACTGGTACCGCGATCTTGTCACTATACCTGTTGTACTTCTTCGATATAACATTGACCATACGTTCCCTTCGGAGTTGCAGCCATACTCGTTCGAACAGCAAAGTATGCTCTCATATTTGCGAGGATACCGATCAATTTACACTATATTGCACGATCTCCAGGTACATGTACCCTGCACGTCTATTCTTCTACAACGTCGTCTTCCTGCCCGTCAGCTTCTTCCTCATTACCAGCCTCAGCCTCAGCCTCAGCCTCAGCCTCAGGTGCAGATGCAGCAGCAGCAGCAGCATCTGACGCAGCAGCCTGGTTTTGCTGCCTTTTCTTCGCGGCGGCCTCACGCGCCATCGTCGTGATATCTTCCCCGAATATGCGCAAGCTCAGTGCGCTGAAAGACACGCGGTTATCAGTGATTTGCATCGCAGTGGGCAATCGATTCATATTCGTACCTCTTTGCTCGTTTATCCAGCATGAGCGTCAGAGAGACGTTGGACTTCCAGATCGGCAGTACTAGCTCGTGGGCGAGTCTGTAGGGGGGAGAAAGGTCAATCCGGTGAAGGCTGATGGTAGTGACTGGTCGTACATGGCAGTACCCAGCTGGCCGGGCTGGAATCGGACGACATAGCTACCATTCGCTGAAGAACATCACGATGAGCGAACGATGCATACAACACCAGACAATATACGTACGCTTCGCCTCAATCATCGAGCGGAACGGGTCCGCAAACCCAGACGTCAACGGGTAATACGTCTCCAACAATATCTTCAGCGCCGCAAAGTCGGCGTGCACGACCGCCTTGGCGCCGATGTACGGCAGGACGACGGGGAGGCCCTCCGCGAGGACGCGGAAGTGCGTGTCGTTCCCCGGCGCGCGCTTCGCCTCGGTGCCCTCCTGCTTGCCGAACACCTTCGTGCCCGCGGTCATGAGCCGGATGCGCGCAAAGTCGTTGTGCTGGATGATGCTCTTCACGACGTCGTTCACCATGTACAGCGAGCGCACGGTGTCGCCCGCCGGGTTCCGCACGAGCGTGTTCGACGCGGGGAAGTCCGCGCTCAGGTCGAAGTTCTCGCTGAAAGACCACGGGAGGCTAGGTTAGCAAGCGGCAGGGGGATGAGGACGGAGAGGGATGGCACACTAACATGCATGCTTTAATGATGGGGTCGTCGGGCGCGATGAATGTGTACGGGTTCTCCTTGAAGTGCGCGCTGGCGCCCTCCGCGGTCTTGCCCTTCTTGAAGCGGATCTTCGGCTCAGCAGAAGCCTCGGGCTTCGCCTGGTCCACCTCCATGGGCGACGCGGGCTCTTCGACAGCCTCTTCCGGAAGTTCGCCCTCAGGCTCTTCCGCTTCGTCGTTCTGGGACTGGGGCTCCTCGGGCCGTACGGGCTGGGCGTCGCTATCGAGCTTTGGCTTCTTGACATCGGACTTGTCCAGCCCCTCGACGGCGTCCGCGCTCCGCTTACTCTCACTGGCACTGGTGAGCAAATAGGCGAGGCGATAGAAGCGCAGCGACGTACGAGGCATCCTTCGACGTGCCACTGGCGGGAACAGCCTTCGCTGGCGGCTTCTTCTGTAGAATAGCGATGAAGAACCCGCCAGTGTCCTGCAGGTGAGGGTAAATTCGGATGCTGCACCGAGGCGTAAGCCCTCTAATCGACACATAATCGCATTGCACCTCAGCAGGAATCCTCACCAGCGCTCAAGATGTAATCTGTCTGCCTCGGCGGCGGAAGGTGGCCAGTGGGACTCGAGCATCTTGCTGCTCCCGCGTTGCGTCTCATCAAGAGTTTTGATGTAATCCTCGTACGTCGCGAACGAGGTGTCGATGTCCTTGCTCACGGTCGGCTTCCACGAGGTCAAGCCAGGGCGGTGTATGAGGCCCGGCAGATGGTTGGACATGTCAATGAGCTCGAACCCTAGTGAACATCAATAAGCAACGCGAGAATTCTTCATTGAGGTCACCAGCCTCGACGGACACGCACCGGGCATCGATTTGAGCGCGGCAGCGACCACAGCCTCGTTCTCGACCGGATTGAGCGAGCATGTCGAGTACACAATGCGTCCGCCTTTCTTGAGCATGCGCATCGCGCGCTGGAGGATGCGAAGCTGCAGACTAAGCGGAGCCGAAACATCAGTGATTTCATTTCAG
Source organism: Cubamyces lactineus (assembly GCA_022376465.1). NCBI lineage: Eukaryota > Fungi > Basidiomycota > Agaricomycetes > Polyporales > Polyporaceae > Cubamyces > Cubamyces lactineus. The sequence continues at coordinate 135,680 of JACDTU010000029.1, forward strand.
ACAGCCGCGACGCGACGCGACAAACGAAACCCCCCAGCAGGCCACGACGCCGCGATGCGTACCTATGCAAGCCATTCCCGTCCATCGGAGACCAGTGCTTCCATATGCCCGGGTTCTTGCGCATCGTGCCGTCGCCGCTGCACGGCACGTCGCACAGGATGCGGTCGAACATGAGCTGGTACTGCCTCTTCGCGGCGACGCGGGCCTTCGTGTCCGCGGGGAAGTGCGTCTGCTCGGACGGGATCTTGATCGCTGGGAAGATCGACGCGTCGAGGTTCGTCACCATCAGCGCGGGCGAGGGCAACCGGGAGGACTGGTGGATGAGGAGGTGTGTGCGCTTGTAGTCGCTGTCGTTCGCAATGAGGAGGCCCGAGGGAATGGAAGAGGACGTTATTGTGTCGTGGGCGTGAAGTGCCTCGAGCAGTTGGGCCGTCTGTTGTGGTGAGGTTAGCTATGCAAGTGGTTTGATCTGTTGAGAACCCCACCTTGGAACCGGGTGCAGCACACATGTCCATCACCTATATACCCGTCAATAAGAAGCATCCCGCGCATAGCTGATGCCCTGACACTGCTTACCCTGTGGTGAGGCTCGACCTCAAGGAAGAGAGGCGGAAGCATGCTGACCGCTTCCTGCCTAGAGATGTTTCCCTACACCAACGTCAGAGGTCTGTCGTGAGCTCATGAAGTAGGCTCACCCACCACTTCCGTCTCGAATACGAGGAAGTTGTGGAACTTCTTGAATTCCGGCGATTTCCTGAGTACCTTTTTCGCGACATTGAACTGCCATGCCAGTCCCTCTGGGTACCTGCAATGTCGTTAGGAAAAACCCGAGTTGATACAATCCGGGTTCAAACCGAACCATGGAATCTGTTGGGGCGGTGACACTGCCTCCCCTTCGAACACAACGCCGCCCAGGTGCGGTACATGTACGTCTTTGATCGTGTCATTAAGGAGTCTCGCAGCCCTACGGGAAGAAACAGTATGAGCAACTGGATGTTCCTTGGGCGCCTCCACGACCTACTGTCGACTCCCTGCTACCCGGAAGGTGGTAGGCAGTGGGTTCCTCATTGTTTCGAGGAATGTATCCCATTCATCGTCGGGGAGGATGTTTTGCGCCTTGTAGTAGCTCTCGAGCCGATCGTTGTGCATGCGTTCACGTTCGATGACATCTGTTCTCGCCCAAGCGGGATCGTCCCGACTGCCGCTTTTTTGCCCTTTGGGGCCTTTTCCTTTCTGTTGGGGTGTGAGTGTTGAGTTGAAGCAAGTGTCAATGTTACTGGTAACCTTTTTCGCCATGATGAGACTGTGTATAGGTCGACTACAGTGCAAGGATGAACAACTCCGCCGAATCATCCAACTTGTGGTGGACGATGGGTATTAAAAATCTTATCTTATCTCTACTGGGGAGCATCTTACAATCTAAGCGCCCTCTTAAGGCACCTTGCCAGCGCTTCTCATCCTCTCATACTCTGCCCGCAACTCTGACGATCTCAATCGAAACTGCAGACTAACTTGTATTGCATATTTCTACGGTCATCTACCTCAACTCCAGCATTCTCGGCACAAATTGGTATGTAGATACGTATTCTATCGCTCAGCCATACTGAAGCTGTGTTCAGATACTACTCGTAGTAACGCCGTCCTGACTCCTGAATCTGAGTCCCAACTTCAAGCTAGGTGGCATGTAGAATGTGTTCAGTCAAAGCCACAGAAATATTGCACTCGCATATATGACTCCGTGGCGAGGATGCCAGCCATGGGCAGCTGAAGCCGCTCGACCTGTGTTACACGTTTCCTTGGCAAGGCTTCCTTTGTGGCACTGGCACGCGTCGGCTCCTCGTTCCGACCACGGCACCGTTCAGACCATCCGCTTCTTTGTCCTCAACTGCGATATGCCCATGGTTCTACGAAATGAGCCTCAAGGCTGGCATCGAGGGATTGTGCGCTGGTTCTAAGCCGCCGGTGGCATCTGAGTCGCTGTGTTATCTCAAAGATGCCCTTTGAGTGTGATCTGCGCCAGAGATCGAGCAGTGGCTTTGGTTTGACGCACGCCGCTCTTGTATGTAAAACCCAGCCTCAAGGTTGCCTCTCTCGTTGATGTTCGTGTTGTCCGAATGTCAGTCCTAATGCTTGGTGCCGGAAGATCACTCTTGTGAGTTACTTAAATCTTGTCCTGGTCCATATCCTTCCTTCCCTTCCTGAACTGGAGAGCTCAAAATACCTCATATATACCCCGCAGAATTAGGCCGGTCTAGAAGGGCAGGCGCAGTACATCGGCGCCCAGATCAGTGCCAGTGCCACCAGCGGAGCTGCCTGCCGCAGGGGCTCCGCAATGCCCACATGTGTGTATACCGCAGGCAGTTCCAAGCACAGCCGGCATGAGGAGGGCACGATGCGCCTCTTCCTTTTTTCGTGAGGTGCCACCCCCCTCTCCTTCATCTCCCATACAAATACCCCAGCGAATCTGCCTCTGCAGACGTCGTTCCGGCCCCTTCTACCACTTACTCGTACTGTGCTGTGCAATTAATCGTCCAACGTCGCAGGGCGCGATAGCCATGGCTCAAACACCGCTCACTCGCTCTCCAGCAACCACCGTCTCCTCCCTGTCGTCAATGATTGAGGACACAAAGCGACACGTAATGTCCTACCTCCCGCCAACCTCGAAAGTCCTGTGCTTGGCTCCAGCGTGCATCTACCACTCGTCGTTTGGCGCACGCGCCGACTCCTGGACCTTCACAGGGCTGCGAGGAATGCTGGTGTTCGGGCGGGACCGCACCGCAGTCAACTCCGTCGAGCAAGACTACTGGTTCCGCTTGGTCGATGTCGACTCCGGGAAGGGCATCATCTGGTTCCACCAGATCCCCTCTGACATCGACTACCACGCCGACAAGCCGTTCTTCCACGTCTTCTCGGGCTGCGTACGTCTTCATAGCGTTATCACTGCGCTCTCCATCAACACTCACATATCCATCCTAGTCGAGGATGTTCGGCTTCCGGTTCGACGAGGACTCTGATGCGGAGCACTTCATCAAGAACGTCGCCTCCCGCGTTCATATCGCAGGTATGCTGCACCCACAAAGGGCTCAGAGGACCCAGGCCCTCATGCCAGTGGCTGAACCCCCTTGCCCAGCACCCCGCGCGCCCAAAGCACGCGCCCCAACAAAGCCCGGCGCATCCGCCACGCCCACCCCCGCAGGCTCGCCGCGGCGAGTCTCCCCGCCCATCATCTCCGCCCCCGCCCCGGGCACGTTCATGCACGTCGCGCACATCGGCGTGAGCGACAGCGGGCGCATCGAGGCGACGTCGAACGTCGAGCCCGGCTGGACGGTCGTCCTCGAGGAGATGCAGGGGTACGGCGCGGACGAGAAGACGGCGGTCGCGCGGGACGTCGATCTGGTGAAGGGCCTCCTCGCGGGCGCGAAGGCGAAGCTTGTGCAGGATGTGAAGAGCACGTCGGCGGCGGTCGCGGCGCCGTTGGCCCGCACGGCGACGGGTATGTTGTTCTGTTTGAGCGGTGCCGTGGGTGCGGTGATGAGTGGGCTGACAGTAGTATTTGCGGCAGCGATGAGTGGGAAGAAGGGTCGCTTCATCTCGAGGAAGAAAGTGCCTGGCGCATGAATGCCCTCGAGGACGATCACAACCACGAAACCGAATTTTACACCGACTACAGCCTCGCCCTATCTTATTGTCTCTATTGGGTGCCGCATGCGCCCCATATCGTTATTCTCCTATGGACCTCGGCTGATACCACAATGAGCGATTCCTCTCTTTCTGTAGCATACAGCGTTCTACCCTCTTGCCAACATCGATAGTATCAACGACGTTCCCCATGTAATCCATATGCTAGTCTGCTCACAATATATGAATTTCCAAGTCCATGTTGCAATTGATGGCCAGCTCTCGTACTCCTTCGCATTTCGCTCAGGTATCGGGTCGGGTGTTCTCGCCATCGTAACGTCCCGCGGATCTTGCAATCACGTACTTCAGGCTATGCTAGCAGCGTCCAACTCGGCAGTCCGGGTGCAGGACCGATGGCATGCTATGCGCGAGCACGGGCCCGGAAGCCGGTCGTACGCACGCAAGGTATCACTGCGGTTGTAGACACCCTCGCTGCCCACGTGCAGATCAAGGTTCGAGAGCTTGAGATACTAGCGGTAAGGTTCGAGGGCGAGGACGTGTACGAGAAACCGAGCGATCCTCATGTTGGCAAGGTTCAAAGTCTGTTGCTATTACGAACGTGCAGTCTGTTATGTTTATATTACGACTGTCTGTCGCTCTATCATGCTGTTGTACGACTGTCCGCGACGCGAGCCCCGCACCCGGCGGCACTCAGAACCGAGTGAGGTCCCGCCCGAAGATCCAGTTCAGGAACCTACAACGAACGCGTACGCGTGTTAGTGATCGACCGGACCAAGACAACCTGAGCGGACGCGGTCGCAGTCGCACTCACCAATACATCGGCACCAGGATCTTGTTCCGCACGCTTAGCGTCTTCGTAAAGTACGCCGAGCGCCACAGCAGCCACGCCAGCCTGCCCGTCTCCTTCCCCTTCGGCCCGCGCGCCGCCTTCGTCCTGTCGAAGATCGCCTCCCAGTCGCCGACGTACGCCAGGCTGCCGGCGTTCTGGAACTTGAACGGGCGCGCGTCGGCGTCGGCGGCGGTGGCGCCTTTGATGAGGCGGTTGAGCCGCTTGGTGAGGTACTTGGCTTGCTGGTTCGCGACCTGCGCGGTTGCGGGGAGCGGCTCGTTCTCGATCGTGGCGGAGTCGCCGATCGCGAAGACGTCTGGGTCGGGCTCGCCGGTGTCGGCTTTGAGCACGTTGAGCGTGCCGTTCGTGAGTAAGCTCCTATGTATATGGACGCGAGAAGGAGAATGTGATATCAGGCATGTGGTTGTGATATACGCTGTGCGAAGTATGCTTACCGCTTAGTCCGTTCGTCCTTTTTGAGTTCCGTGATCGACTCGATGAGGGGGTTGGGCGCAAGACCTGTGCTCCATACGAGTAGCCCAAAGTTGACTGTGGGCATGGACGTGAGCACATGGAGCAACCGGCCTCGAGAACAGTCGCGTACCTTCTCCTTCCTCAGTCACGAACATACGTCCCTAGATCGTCCGAAGTCAGCACCAATCCATCCTACGAGGATCGTCCATCTCCTCATATTGAGGGATTGATTCACGAAGCGATGCTTGCTCGGTACCACGTATACGAGGACGCACCTCTTCCACACGCTCGACATGGTGCTGCGTTAAGAGCCTGATACCCTCTCGCTTGAACTTCGCTGTCGCATACCTAGACCATCCCGCCTCAATGAGCACGCTCTGCCCCCAAACATACACGAGCACCTACTCCTGCAGCCCGGTGTCGAACCCGCCCAGGATCATCGGGGCGACATCATACAAATTGATCTTCGCCATCCGCGCGAGCGCCGGATAATGCCGAGCGATGTCGGAATGCAGGAAGTCGTGCAGCTCGGCGGCGAACTCGACTCCCGTCGGTCCTCCGCCGACGATGCAGAAGTTGAGCAGCTTTCTCCGGTCTGCGTCTGTGATCGTGGGCTGATTCGCCTGCTCGAAACCTGCAGCGGTACTTATTAGGTTGGAAAATCAGGACGCGATAGCGGGACTGAGGCTTTACATTCGAGGATTCGCGTTCGGATTCTCCGGGCGTCGCGGATGTCTTTGAGGAAGTGCGCGTGCTCTTTCACGCCAGGAACGTTGAACGCTGCACCAAAGTATCAATGTATGCTCTGTACAGCGCGAACAAGACAAATTTTCTGACTTACTTTGGCTGTATGCGCCTACTGCGATGACGAGTTTGTCGTACGTCAACTGGAACTTCTCAGAGTTCTCAGGGACCAAGCTGGCGCTCTCGTTGACGTCGCTGCTGCCTTTCGACGGGCTCTGCGACCCCTCGAATTTCACGGGCGAAGTGGCTGGCATCTGCCTCGGTGTGTATGCGTATCAGCACTTTAATGCACAGCGAGAAGAATGTCGCTGTGCCGCGGCTTACGCATATGAGCTTCTTATGTTTGAAGTCTATCAGAGGTGATTAGGTTATCATGTGGACGACGAAAAGGTAGGAAAGACTGACCAATAGAGTCACACCATGCTGTGTATGCTATCTGTGTGCTGTGAGCACCAACTTACAGCATTGATGAGTATTGTGTAACTCACAACGTCGGGTGTATATCGCCTGACCTGTTCACAAAGTTAGCTGAAGAAACGGGAAGTATCAATATCACGTACTGGTTCTACTGCAGCACGAAACTCGAGAGTTCCAACAGAGCAGCTCGCTAGAAGCGGAGTGAAGTTGAAGTAGTTATTAGGAGAAACCATGATGACATCTGTATGCAGTGGTGTATAAATTGTTCGTCAGGAAGGGCCTGCGTTGAAGTTCCAAGAGATCACGCCTCACTCCATCTTTTCTTGTCGATTGCACGCAGGATCTCGTAGCCTCCCCATCCCGACCCGAGGATGACAAGTCGTTGTTTTGCTCGAGAGGAAGTACCAAAGAAGGTGCGGACACCCAACTGACGGCTCGCGGTGCCTGTGGCTGCACGCTGTACGGTGAGCATCTGGACTCTGGCGTGTTGAGTGGCGATGCAAAGCAATCGGAAGGCCGAGATTGGAGGAGGATAGGTTGTTCTGGACGCTGGTCGGTGCTAGCCATCGTTATAAGGAGAGCCATGTCCGGAAAAGGTCGGGTGGAGGGCACGGGCAGGATAGGACGTCATCTCGCCGTTTAGGTTCACCTATGACGCCTTCCGCTCCGCCTCGCTCTTGGGGAATGCATCCGGGTGTTTGAAACGTCGCGCTTCTATCGTGACTCGGCTGCCGCTCCTGTGCGTTCGGTCCTCTGGCGGACGGCAGACGGTGTGAGTCTGCGAACCACCCTCGCACATCGGCGCCAGCGCCTCCGGAGCGCTACGGCCCGTCTTCCTGACCAATGGAATCCTGCTGCGGTCCTGCTCGACATATGTTTGACGCGAAAGCGGGCCCCATTCGGCGTTGTGAAACAGCGTCCCACTTGCTCATCAAGGACGATCACAAACAGAGGCAGAGCGTGGCTTGGCTTGCGAATGTCGGAGGACCCACAACCACTACGCCTGCCTATTTCGGATTATACACTCCCAATATGGCAAGCGCGTGTGCCCCATGACAGGGCCAACTGACCGCGAGCGACTTGCACTTGACTTCTCCCATCAAGCAATGCAGCGTAACCGACGTTCTCGCAGGAACATGCCTCGTTATCTGCGCGCGATAAAAGGCTCGCGAGAGCGGCCAAACTCTCCGGAGGCCTTCCGTCTTCTCTCTCTCGACCACGGTTTCCGAGTCTCCGAGTTTACTTCCCACCATGACCGCACTGTCCTCGTCCATCCATATGGAGCCGAGGCAGGATGAGAAGCTCGAAGGCGAGGGTACCGTAAAGGACGCGGCCCTTGCCGAAGGCACATTCTACCAGAGCAGGACCGCCGAGGCTACGAAGAGGAAGCATTTCTTCTCTCCGCCCGACGCCGCTCTTGCCGATGCGGTGAACCAAGATGCAGACAATGTCGAATACACCGAGGACGAAGAGGTAACGCTAATATTGATTATCTGTCGTAGCAGAACGCTGATGCTTTCTATAGAAAGCGGTGCGACGCAAGATCGATCTGCGCGTCTTGACTCTAGTCGTTAGCAGGTACGTTTGCGGTGCAATACCGAAGGGCAGCGAGTGCTCACGTTCCATAATTCTTTTAAATGAAGCTATATTTGTAAGGAACTAATGCTATTGTCCGGGTCCGGAAGCCTTGTACTAAACGGACCAATCGCGCGCGGGCAGTCAACCAATTTGGTGAGCTCCACAGCCTTCAATTCTCCTAGACTCAATCCAGGCTCATTGGACTTTTCGTCCACAGATCGTACAAATATGTACGTTCGCATGCTTGCCGTATTACGCCTGCTAAGAAGTACTGAACGCTATACAGCGGAAATGCACACGTCATCAAGGCTTTCAATGAGAACTTCGTGAGTGTCGCTTCATGACCAACCGGATGGAGCTCCGGGGATGCGGAACCCTCGCAATTGTAGAGGATCTCTCGGGGAGTATCGGGGCATCAGAACTGCTCGATATGTGGCGAGACACGTTGCCTGGCCGGTCTCGTGTCTAGAGCTACCGGGGAAGCGGTGTCCCGCCTGCTCTTTGTGCGATCGGTTTGCATGTTGTACAGGCCTCCTCATCATTCCCCCGACTCGACGACCTTGCGAGTCGTTCACAGCCATACGCGTACGGCTCCTAGCATGTGTTCATCCTCTGAGTGTTTTGCAGGGTATCACGGATAACAACAAATGGACGCTCGCGCTAAGCATCTTCTACGTCGGATACTGTACGTGTACCCATCCCCCTCCACGCAGCTCCGTCACTGATCGCGGAATCGACCGACGTCGGATAGGTATCCTTGAGATGCCAGCCAATGGTATGTCTTCACTCCCTGTGCCAATGAAGAGAGTTGGATGCTGACCTCCTCGGGTAGTCCTCCAACGATACATTGGCGCCAACCGCTTGTGCGTCTTGCCCTGTGCCTCGAAATGTCCACGACTCAACGTATGATAGCTTCTTCTTGTCGCTATCATGGTGGGGCATCGCGTCCCTCTCGTTCGTATACGCCAAGGGATACGCAGGTCTCCTTGTCTTGAGGTACGCAACCGCTCTGTGCCCTGCCGCCTAGTAATACACGTCTCTGATGTGGGGCATCGACTTGAACAGAGTGCTTCTGGGTATTGGCGAAGCTGGATATTATGCTGGAATGATATACTATCTGTCCTTCTGGTACGGTTTATGCTTGTCCCGAGTCTGGGTTGTAACTACATTCTAATTCCTCGGGATCAGGTACAAGAGGTCGGAGCTTGCTATGCGGATCAGGTACGCTCGCTTCCTTGCCCTTCACCGGCCTTGTATCTCATCCCTGTGGCATATAGTCTATGCATGACAGGCACGCTACCTGGGGCCATCGGCGTACGTCCCAGCTGTGCCACCAGCAACTCACACGTCGACAATACTCACGCTACTTACCAGGGCCTCCTCGCCTTCGGGCTCGTTCGCGCGCACACGTCTCTCCTGACCGGGTATGTGTCTCAATGCGAAACAACCTAGCGAAAAGACGCACTAATCTTCCTCTCACAGATGGCAATTCCTCTTCCTCGTACGCCCTCCTTCCCCCCTCCCTCGCGCGTGCTTCTCATCACCATTATACCATATACCATAATACATCTCCCCATACCCAGATCGAAGCGATCCCGACGCTCATCATGGCCGTCGCCGTCCTGCTCTTCCTGCCGTCCTTCCCGTTCAGCGCAACGTTCCTCACCCCGCGCGAGAAGGCGATCGCGCAGGCGCGCCTGAACCGCGACCACCGCCCGCAGTCGCACGGGGGCATGAACGGCTGGGCGGGCTTCAAGGCGGTCGTGAACGACCTGAACGCATGGGCGCTGATGGTCATTTACGCAAGCTGTACGTTCCTCCTCCCGCCCTGCTGCGATGCGTAGCGACATCGTCTGACGTGCGCACTCCATGCGGCTAGTCAACGTAGGGGTGGCGACGATCTCGTACTTCCTACCCACCGTGCGTGCACCGCTCCTTCCCCACAGCACAGCACGACCGACTGATGTGCACTCGCGCCGCTGCACGCCACACAGCTGATCAACGAGCTCGGGTTCAGCCCGCTCTCCTCGCAGGGCCTGACCGTCGCCCCCTACGCCGTCGGCTGGTTCATGGTCTTCTTCCAGGCGTGGCACAGCGACCGCACGCGCGACCGCGGGTACCACATCATGCTCTCCACCGCGGTCTCGTGCGTCGGCTACATCGTGCTCGCCGCGCTCGCGGGGCGCGGGACGAGCGGGCGGATGATCGGCGGGCGATATGTTGCGCTGTTTCTGGTCGTTGGGGGAAATTATAGTCTGTTCCCACTCGTCATGTGAGTTCCGATGCGTCTTTGGTTTCTTTGGGGGCTTGTTAGCGCGCACTGGGGCCCGTCCGTTGACCTGCCTGTGTAATACTGTAGGAGCTGGGCGGCGAACGTGTTCTCACCGACGTCGAAGCGCGGCGTCGGGACGGCGTTCATCGTGTCCATTTCCAACTGCGTGTCCATGTGCGTGCCATCCCTTCCTTTCACCCGCGTAGCGCACCGGTATAACTTCTACGTAGCGCATCTCCGCAGATATACTTCGACGCAGAGAGGGACTACAGGGACGGGCACGCCATCGCCGCAGCGTCAGTCATCCCCTCCTACTTGATTCCTCCCCGCGTTTCATGCTGACTGTGGCCCTACGACTCGGACGACTCTCGACAGGTGTCTGTTCGCCTCCTTCATGTTCGCGTTCCTGCTGCGCACGCGCCTCGCACACCTCAACAGGCGGAACGCCGAGAGGGTGCGCGCCATGGCTGCAGGTGGCGCGCAGGATGCTGGGTCGGAGAACGTCGAGGTGGAAGCGAAGAAGGAGCATGAGAGCACTAGGGAGGAGGGTGTCGCCGCTGGTGGTGGCGCTGGTGGTGGAGAGATTTGGGACAACGACCCTCGTTATGTCTTCATGACCTGAGCTGAACGTGCGCGAGAGGGCTGATTATTGCTGCTGAGGGGAGGAGAGATGGTGGTTGTATATCGCCGTTTGGCTTTCTCGGATATTCATGAATCATGTCGCGGCCTGTATCTGTACAGTAGGTCTCCTTTTCGTCGCTACTCATACCCTCGAGTCAAGCCGGGAAGCTTTGCGCACGGTCAGCTGTGAGAAGAATTGGTAGCCGACGTCGTGCGTGCCAGTGTCGACGTCCGTAGCGAGCAGTCAGGCGCCTATTGCCGATGAACTCTTGACACCGATCCACCACGTCCGGGCCTCGTCTTGGCATGATGTCGTGCAGCATCGACAGCACGGGTTAAATCGCTGGCTTTTTTCGAGTCTAGGAACTAAGGAAGTAGCTGCACTCATGGCTTGACCCGATGTGCGTTTAAAGCTACACTCAAAGCAACTAACTTCAAGCGTCCGCGGTGGCGCCATTTAAGGCGCTTACTCACGCCGGAGGAGTCAGCGAGAACGTATGCTCCGAGAATCTCGGCCTTCGCAGTCTTGAATCTATTACTCTCCACCATCTTCAAGCACCCGGAGGGTAACTCGGAAGTCAGGAGTAAGTGTGCGAAGAGAATTGCCAGTCAACTAGCTTGGTCGTGTAATTACTCAAACTTTGCAGGTCCCGGGATTTCTGTTACAGTCACTTTTGGTGAGTGTCTAAATCTCCCTGGCCAAGGGTGAGCAAATTGAGAATCCTTGCGTCGTCCGAGGATGCGTCCTTTCTGCCAATGATGTCCGATGCATACGGCCATAGTCATCGTACTTACATCGTATCTGGATACAGACTCACGATACCAATCTGTTTACCAGGCACATACAGGCTCGGGGCGCCGCGCCGATCCGATATTTGAAGGATCCAGAAATTCATATCGTTCCTTACTACAATGGATATCGAGGAGTCAGTCACCGCTCGCTTGAAGCCGGTGTGGTACCCTGACATGCACTTCGCAGGTTCCGCAAAGCGGGTTATCAGGCCATTGACCGGATCTGCGACTACTATGCGTCCCTACAGGAGCGCCCGGTCGTTTCCCAGGCCCAGCCGGGCTACCTCGTAGATGCTCTGCCATGTGGGTCAGCGGCGACGCCTTGTTCTCTAGCACGGCGTCGATCAAGTGGGTCGTGAGTTTGACGGGACCAACCTACAGCGAGTCCTCCGGAGGAGGCTGAAGACTTCAACCTGATTGCGGATGACTTCCAGAAGCTGATCCTGCCAGGTGGGTACGCATTGTGTGAATTCAAGCTGCAGATATTGATCCCAGTGTACGGATAGGAATCACCAACTGGCAGCACCCCAACTTCTTTGCGTACTTCCCGACCGCTTGTAGTTTGGAAGGCATCATCGGCGACCTGTACTCCTCTAGCGTCTCTAACCCTGGTTTCAACGTCAGCACTGTCCTGCTTAAAGCATCACACTGGACATGGATTGCTGACGGTGCGCGAAACAGTGGCTTAGTAGTCCAGCATGCACGGAACTGGAGCAGGTCGTGATGGACTGGTGCGCGAAGCTCATCGGTCTCGGCGACCACTTTTTAAACAGGTCGGGGGTCGGTGGCGGTGTCATCCAGGTAGTTTCTTCCTTTCATCTCCAATCCTTCCTCATCGCTGACCCAAGGCTTCCAGACGACAGCGTCCGAAGCATGCATCGTGGTCTGTGTAGCTGCTCGTGCGCGCTACGTCCGCGAGAACCCCGACGCTAAGCTTGAGGATCTCGTCATCTACACCACGACGCAGACTCATTCCCTCGGAGTAAAGGCGGGCCTCGTACTCGGACTCGAGGTCCGCGCTCTCCCGGTCAAGCCTGAGGATGAGTATGGGCTGCGCGGAGAGACGTTGCGTCAAGCCCTCGTGGAGGACCACGCGAAGGGGAAGCGACCGTTTGTGCTGAGTACGTATCAACTCCTCATACGGACAAAGAATTTGTTCAACCTTCTTGTCTAGTTGGGACTGTGGGTACGACGTCTTCGGGTGCAATTGACAACCTGGAGGAGATCGGCGAAGTCCGTGAGTATCGCTCTCGGTTTTGACCCTGAGATAGCCGTTGACCTGAGATCTAGTGAAGGACCACCCGTCTATTTGGCTCCATGTGGACTCAGCCTGGGCGGGCGTCGCGATGGCTTGTCCGGAGTACCGTGCGTTCGCGAAGCTTGACGCGATCAACAAGTACGCGGAGTCCTACGACACGAACTTCCACAAGGTGGGTGTGCAGTCTGGGATGCGTTCGCATTACTGTGCTGACCGCCACTTTGTAGTGGGGTCTGGTCAACTTCGACGCTTCCATGCTCTGGGTACGGAGTCGGAAGAACCTCACAGACGCCCTGGATGTGACGCCCGAGTTCCTGAGGACCAAGCAGCACGACGCTGGTGAGTATGATTTTCTATACCCCAATCACCCCGGCCTGACAACCCCAATAGGGCTCGTCGTGGACTATAGAAACTGGCATCTTGGCCTCGGCCGTCGCTTCCGCTCTCTCAAGGTCTGGTTTGTTCTCCGGCGGTACGGTGTGGAAGGCTTCAGGAAGCATATTCGCGAGGTTTGTCTCTATATCTCAAGCAAGATCAGCGTGTCTGACATATCATCCTCCACAGGGTGTTGAGCTGAACGAATACTTTGCCTCCCTCGTCCGCGCCTCCCCCGCATTCGAGCTCGTGACTACCCCCAGCCTTGCACTCTCCGTCTTCCGACTCACGCTACCGCCTTCCATCACGTCCGAGCTCGAGGGCAAAGACGAGGCTGCGATGCGCGCGATCCAGAACGATCTGAACCGCGCATTCCACACGCGCATTTCTGCGTACTCGGACAAGATCTTCCTCACGCAGACGATGCTCAACGACACGTTCTGCGTGCGTTTCGCCGTGGGGGCGCAGCGCACGCGCAAGACGCACGTCGACGCTGCCTGGACGCTGATACAAGAAAGCGCGCACAGGGCTACGGAGGAGTGGTTGCAGGAGAGAACGAAGGCGTGATGGCGTGACGGTCTAAGCGAATGGAAACCTTGAGACGCATATATGCATAGTGTGCAGACACACGCGGACATGAGTACCGCAGACAATTGCCCATGACTCTGCCATTCCGGCGTAAATGAAGCATCTAACGCGACCGGGTTGTACACGGCGAGTGCGACCTCAGGAATTGAGTGTATGAAACCCGCACTGCCGCCGTCCGGCGACGGTCATAAAGATGCAAGTCAGTCGCTTAGCTCCTTGCAGGAAACTCCCTCCCTCCCCTTTCTCAAGGCTCCATGCAGTGTAGCAAAGCCGATGACGGTAGGGTACAGAGCAGTGTCCGACGGGATGCCGCGCACTCACAGTCGCGTGGCATTCACTACTTATTGGCCTGCTTCAAACCTTCGCGCCTTACTATCACTCACTTATCTCTGCAGCGAAAACTTCAGCCTCAGGTGCGTTAGCTGCATGAACAGCAAGGAAACCTCCGCATCGACTTCAAATAACTACTTCATCCGGCGGACGGTTCCCCGTGGTTCTGACTATCTGAGCGATCGCACTCGTAGAATGTGCAGAATCTGGCGCGTCGCACCCCGGCAGTCCGATGTGGGCTGCGTGCCGCATTCTCTGGTCGTACGCGCCGGATGTTCAGCGTATCCTCCGCAGGATATGCCGTGGATATCTACCGTTTACACGCCGTATCCTACGGTGTAGACTACGTGGTATTACGCAGTAAGCTAACTGGAGCAGGTCATCCCACATTCAGTCCGCGACGAGAAGATGACTTACGGCGGCGAAGTTGGAATTTCCTCTTGGGGACGAGGATTTGCAATGATCGCTCTGTCACTGTACAACATATTGACTTCAATGTATGTCGATTGAGAGCATTCGGACTTCGGATAATTTGCAAGAAACACATGAATTTCACCGTTCACGAAAGAGTTAGAGAGGGGACGATGATCATGATGGGAGTAGCCACATGGCACATGGCACATAATGGGCATGAGCGTTTCGGAAGCGCTCAAACAGTCAAACTTCCCGCCGCCGGCCTATATATCATTATGTATGTACTACCGACCTTGAACTTCGCTGGTGCACAATATTCTATATACGACACAAGAGTTACTCTCGGCTTCATATGGTGTGCCGCATGATAAAAGAGTACTCCAAACGCCACACGACGACCAGCAAGGTAAACCCCCATACTTCATCTCAAGCTTGAGCTTAGTGCGCGGCTTGTTCCCACCGCGAACATCGCTTCACCCCGATAGTACCAGCATGCGATCTAACTGCTACATACTCAGAATCACAGTGATGGCTGCATTGGCCACTGATAGCTATTGGCGACATCGCAGCAGACGGCAGGCACGGCTAGGGAGCAATTGGATCAACTTGAAGGCAGGCTGATGCAGTGCACTGAAACATTTAGCCATTGATCTCCTGCCATGTGCAAGCCGTCGATCGCATATATGAACCTCCTCCATCGAAAGGGACCTGGCAGTGAGAGGCCACCTTTCGGTATCTCGAATACCAAGCCTAAACACTACACCACGGTAAGTCCACGCGCTGCCAAAGTCGGCTCAGCGAGACTCAGATCACTGAAGAAATTCCGCAGGTACGCTTGGATACAGTATGGGATACGCGGACACGGACGCTATCGCCGAGTATGCGGCGAGGCGACCTGCGCTCCCCTTCGTGACGTTTGTCGTTCTCCCCGACATCGCGCTGGCGTGCATAATGGCGCTCCGCCCGCCCTTCGTGGTACGCGTCGGGGCGTCACTACTACTGCTGTACGCAGCATTCTACGCGACCGCGATGTATACAACAGGAACTCCTGTGGACGACTACTCGTTGGGCAGCACAATCTTCGGCAACATGATCCTCAACATCATGTTGTTGACGTGGCTGACGGATCCTATCAGGGACTTCCGCTACGTCAAGGATCCCGCGCCCTTGACGGTCCGGCCTCTCTTCAAGAGGATCTGGTATGCGTTCTGCATCATTCGCAACTATCGCCTCATTGGCACGAATGTCCAGGTATGAAGTAGCGTCTGTGGCGTTTCTCGGTAGTGGCGTGCTTACGTTCGCCGACAGGTCGCCAACGTACCTGCACCATTTAAGGGAACGCGCTCACAGTTTCTCCTAAGACGGCTCCGACAGTTACTAGTATGCATCGTCTCCCTCGATATAGTCGAGTCCTGGATCCACACACACCACCACTTCTACATGCCCGACACCGCTCATTTACACTTCCCTACAACCCCCTTAGGATATCTCGCGCGTTCCGCATGTATCGGCGCCTGGCTCTTCATGTGCTACACGATGCTCAAGCTGTCTTACATCGTCTGTTCAATGCTGGCGGTCGCGACGCAAATTGGGAACGGTGATCCTGAAGACTGGCCTGATCTGTTTGGCACTTGGTCAGACGCGTACACGGTCCGCCACCTCTGGGGGTAAGTAGCACCGCGAATACTGCTGTTCATTGAGGACTGACCGTGATCATGTACAGGCGCGCTTGGCACCAGAATCTACGTCGGGTACGTACTCATGGATTCACACGCCCTTATTACTTCGGCTGATCTCCCCTATCCAATGCATAGCACTTCTCGCACTGGGGGAAGCTCACCGTGCGCGTGCTCGGCATCCCGCGCGGTACCTGGCTCTCCTCGCAAGTGCAAATCCACGTCGCCTTCGGGCTCTCCGCGCTCCTGCACTGCATGGGCGACCTCATGATCGACAAGAAGCACTTCGGCCGCTCCTGGGCGTTCTTCGCAGCGAATGGCCTCGCGATTACCGTCGAGGACACCGTCTTCGCGCTCGCGAAGCGCACAGGGCTCGCGCCCGCGGGGCGTCCACCGCTCGCGCTGCGCGTGTTGGGGTACTTGTGGGTGTATGTGTGGTGCACGTGGTCAGGCCCATTGTATCAGGGCTGGATGTTCGAGTCCAAGGTGGGGCTGAACGACATTTTGCCGTATTCTCCGACTCGGTCGATAATACTACCCGCGATGTGAGTGCACCACCTTCTACACTGTCGCATTGATGGGCCTTCTGACATCCGTAATCGGACAGCCGTAGCATTGCAGGCAATGCGTGATAGGTGTAGGCGTACTGTATGGGCCACCAAGTAATCTTGATATACCTCACATGGCGGTAATTCATTTGGCCATCAACGTGGACCCAGCGGAACGCGACGCGTGAGGTAGGTGGCTACGCGTCGTAAACGCGATTCAAAGGCAATAAGTGGCTAATGATAGGTGGTCATGGTTGTAACGCATACCAACTTCTACAGCTTGCTTCTGACTACGTTCGCTCTGCAGACGACTACTCACGATACGAATACACGGAGCATGCCGCATGGGCCGCCTATGACTTGACGGCTGCAGTAACGCAGGAATCAAGATGCGCACTATGTATTGAACTCTATAGGTTCCTGCCTCTCGGGTACTCCGAGGTGTAGTATCGCCCGGCAAAAGCGTGCCATGACCATTTCAACTTTCCAGTTACCGGCGGCTAAATCCGAGTGGTCGCACGCACGCTTATGACGCCGTGCTTCGTTTTGAGTGACTCGTTGCTCGAACATCTGAGAGCTTTGGTAGGACCCAATAAACTGTGTGAGCAGGCAGATCTACTCATGAGACGTCTTGGTCTAGGGCTAGTTGCGAGGATTGTCCAGTGACGCGCGCACATTGTGACATCCTAATGATGGACGCTAGCTCATCGTGCATCCCCAGCATTTGGCAGGGCCCCAGTACAGACTCATCCCCGATGCGTGGTTTTGGACGAATACCTAATACTTGGTCGCGAATGCTAACTTCACATCAGCCATTTTCTCCGCGGAGTCGTACACCGTCCAACGGCCAACGGCGATCCCTCGCCTGGCGATGTAACATCCGGTCGTCCAACCGATATCACATATGGTCTCCGGTCCGAGAGCTTCGGAGACGTCAATGCATCGAAGAGCAAGGCCACTCCGAGTCCGCGGCGATCGTCCACAGCCTCTGTGAGTCATAGCATAAGCGTCTCTGTTACCTGTTCACCGCTGACTGGGATGACTCGGGTTGTCTGCTGACTAGAGTTGGGATGTTCAGGTTGCATCGACTTCGATTTAAGCAGCTTCTTTCGTGCCGTTTGTATATAGACTCTCCCATTTCTCTTCGCCGACCATACTACCCCGCGAGTTCCACCATTTCTCGCCAGCATTCAATCAGCATGGCTACCCTAATTGCCTCCTCATCACATCCTGTCCAGAGCCCTGCACTGGAGAACCCTAATCAAGAGGGCTTGAAGAAGTCCGTGGGCAAGAAAACGAAGGACACAGGGTCTGCACATCCTCTGGAGGTGGGTGCAAGGCTGCGTCATGAGCTTGCACACGAGTGCTGACGCGTCGGGCAGCTCAACCCTCGACCAGAGTACTTCGACCACCGTATCAAAATATTCGAGAAATTGAAGGCGGAGTATGACA
This sequence comes from Cubamyces lactineus, assembly GCA_022376465.1. Taxonomy (NCBI): domain Eukaryota; kingdom Fungi; phylum Basidiomycota; class Agaricomycetes; order Polyporales; family Polyporaceae; genus Cubamyces; species Cubamyces lactineus. The sequence continues at coordinate 153,687 of JACDTU010000029.1, forward strand.
AGTGGGTCAAGAGTACGTCTTAATGACATCTAGTCAATCTCTCTTGCATGCTCATACAGTATACGCGCCTCAGACCAACCACGTCAAGAAATTGCTATCACGCTCGCCGATGGCTCTCAGCGTAAGGGCACGAGCTGGGAAACCAGCCCTATGAATATCGCAAAGGAGATATCTCCAAGCTTCGCTGAACGCGTGGTCATCGCCAAGGTAAGTCACACACACGCTCGAGATTGGACCCGCGCTACTCAATATTTAGATTGCACAGCTGACACTCTATACCAGGTAAATGGCGAGCTGTGGGACCTCGAACGCCCACTCGAGGTTTCATGCAACCTAGAACTACTCGACTTTGAACACCCAGAGGGCAAGCGCGTGTTCTGGCACTCATCTGCACACGTACTCGGGGAGGCTGCCGAACGTCACTATGGTTGTCACCTTTGCATCGGCCCTCCGACCGACGATGGTTTCTTCTACGAGATGGCTATCCAGGACAGGTCCTTCAATTTCGCATCGTTCGTTTCGTTGTGCAGAGCGCCGTGCTCATGGCTGTTCCAATTTAAATGATTAGGCCAGTCGTGAGCAGCGACTACCCTGCGCTTGAGAAGGTCGCAGACATGGCGATCAAGGAGAAGCAGAAGTTCGAGCGTCTTGTCGTGCCTAAGGAGACTCTGCTCGAGATGTTCGAGGTGAGTAGGCTCCGCAACCGGGAGCTATGGTAGGCTCATGGGTCGGTCCAGTATAACAAATACAAGAAGTATATCATTGAGACCAAGATCCCCGACGGCACCTCCACCACGGTGTACCGTTGCGGACCGATGGTCGACCTCTGCGTTGGTCCCCACATCCCGCACACTGACAGGATCAGGGCCTTCATGGTCACGAAGGTACGAGACCTCTAGCCAGATATGCCAACGCGCCAGAGGCTAACGCGGCAACTGTTACCAGAACTCCGCGTCGTACTTCCTGGGCGACGCCAACAACGACTCGCTCCAGCGTGTCTACGGTATCTCGTTCCCCGACAAGAAGCAGCTGACGGAGTACAAGAAGTTCCTTGAGGAGGCCGCGAAGCGCGACCACAGAAAGATTGGGAAGGAGCAGGAGCTGTTCTTCTTCAATGACTTGAGTCCTGGAAGCTGCTTCTTTCTGCCTCACGGTACTCGTATTTACAACACGCTCGTTGAGCTCATGCGGGTACGTCTGTCGTATATCTACACAGTGATCGTTACTAACATGTTCTGTCAGTCCGAGTACTTCAAGCGTGGCTACCAGGAAGGTATGTATGCACTTACACGCTACTCATCTCATTAACAGACAGCTCATGTTCCTCCTAGTTATCTCCCCAAATATGTTTAGCAGCAAACCATGGGAGATCTCCGGCCACTGGCAGAACTATAGAGAGAACATGTTCACGCTCGACGTCGAAAAAGAGAAATGGGCGCTAAAGCCGATGAACTGCCCCGGCCACTGTCTCATCTTCGACTCGCGCGACCGGAGCTACAAGGAGCTGCCGATCCGCATGGCCGAGTTCGCTGTTCTGCACAGAAACGAGGCATCAGGTGCGCTCACTGGCCTCACTCGTGTGCGTCGCTTCGTACAGGACGACGGGCACATATTCTGCATGCCCTCGCAGGTACGTGCTGACGGTTCCCGTTCTTGTATAAGGTCGGAAGCTCATGATACAACAGATTGAGGAAGAGTTCGCTGCGCTGTTTCAGTTCATGCAAGACATTTACGGTCTTTTTGGCTTCGAGTACCATCTCGAGCTCTCCACGCGTCCAGAGAACTACCTTGGTACCATCGAGACCTGGGACGCTGCTGAAGACGTAAGTCTATCCTACACACCTCTTTCTCCATCGGCCGGTAGGCACATGCTCACGCTGGTACCCCCGGCGCATAGCAACTAAAGAAGGCACTCGAGAAGTTCTACCCCGGCAAATGGGAGCTCAACCCGGGCGACGGTGCATTCTATGGCCCCAAGATCGACATCACCATCCGCGATGCGCTTCGCCGACCGTTCCAGTGCGCGACTATCCAGCTCGACTTCCAGCTCCCCGAGCGATTCAACCTCAAGTACCACTCTGCGGATGAAGCCGCTGCGGCTGACGCGGGCAAACCTCCTCCGCGCCCCGTGATGATTCACCGCGCGATCCTGGGCAGCCTGGAACGTTTCATCGCGATTATCACGGAGCATTTCGCTGGCAAGTGGTGCGTATTATTCATGTAGTAATATCCACGGATGTGAGATGCTGACGTGGTCCTGCACAGGCCATTCTGGCTATCTCCCCGTCAAGTTCTTGTCGTTCCTGTCGCTGCCCCCTACGTAAGTACCGCCGGCATCATATGTATGGCTGAGATCACTGAAGATAATTATGTGCAGAGGGAGTACGCTTCAGAGGTTGCGGACAAGCTGAGCAAGCTTGGTCTGTACGTCGATGTTGACAATGGCGAGAACACCCTCCCGAAAAAGATTCGGAACGGCGAGATCGCCCAGTACAACTTCATCCTTGGTGAGCCTCATACGCCATTCCCTTCCGAACGTGTATTGACCCTTCTTGCGTCCCAGTCGTCGGTCAGGACGAGCTCGACTCACGTTCCGTCAACGTACGCAATCGCGACGACGTCGGCACCAAGGCACGCACGGAGACTCTACCGCTCGACGTAATTGCCGAGACGCTCCTCGCATTGAAGACGTCGCGGAGCCTACACAACAAGCTGCAGTAGACACTACGCGTTGACGTTGAAATTCAGAGACTAGGGCCGATGTGATTGTGTAAATGCATAGCATGTGCTGACTTCCCGTGGTACGCCTAGCGAGGCCATATAGCGGCATATTTTAACCGAACCCGCAGAGTTGTTAGGGCTCATCCGGTATATGACGGGTTTCTAGGTAGAGGATGTTTCCGAGCGGACACCCGCACAAGTAGTAATATCTCCTAGTTGTTGGCATAATTGAACCTTCATGATAAATGCTTTCCGACACTAACACCGCCTGCAGTATCCTGCATCAAATCGGCGAAAATCTGCAGAGGTTCTCTACCCGATCACGGCGTGTGCATGGTCTCAATAGACGTGAAGCAATCTCCAACATCAACCACCCATTGATAATGTTCAGTCGCAGGAAGGGTTTGGGTCTCGTATGCTGATGATACAGGCTCATAGCACATGCAGAGGGTAATTATGGCAAGTACGTCTACAACATATGATGCGGCCTTGTATTGAATACACGCTAGTCATCACACCATGCTCTCCATAAATAATTTGTGATGGAACGCTGGGATCAGACTTTGGATGTGCGATAGTCGGGCTGGGATACACCGATGGCATTATACCTGCAAAGGAAGAAATGAGCAACACAACTATGTGCAACATATGGAAGCAGGGATGGTTCACTCACACCGCGGGTGCTATCAGTGAACGAACCGGCGAGTAGGGCAGAAAGTTGCCCAGATGGACGCCAGACTCAAGGAGCCAGTCCTTGTATATCGGGCCAGACCACATGCACCACAGAAATACCCACGCATAGCCTAGCATCCGCAGTGGGTACGACGGAGGACCCGCCTGAGCAGCGCCGTACCCAGCACGCTTGGCAAGCGCGATAATGGTGTCCTCGAAGGTGATAGCCATGCCGTTGATGACGAAGAACGACAAGGAGCGGCCAACGTACTCCTTGCCGATCATCAGGTCCCCCATACAGTGGAGGAAGGCAGAGAGCAGGAAGGCGACGTGGATTTGCAGCTGCGACGAGAGCCAGGTGCCGCGCGGGATGCGGAGCACACGCACAACAAATTTGCCCCAATAGCAAAAGTGCTGCAGGGACAACAGTGAGCTGGCCTGTTGGTTAGTTATGAACGACGAGGGGATGCACGCACGCGACGGAAGCTCTGATGCCAGACTTTCCTGTACACACTGTTAGCATGAACGGCAACACAAAGACAGCTGTCCATGGTAGACATACCCCCATAGATGTCGAACAGTGTAAGCATCGGACAGATTGCCAAACAAATCTGGCCAAGCCTCGGGGTCCCCGTTTCCAACTCGGAGCCCTACGGCTAGGATGGCACAGATAAGGTACGGCAGCTGCACCGTCATGTACACCATCATGAACCAGGGTATCATGCACGCAGACTGTGCAACAAACCCGCGGAGGCCCGCGGGAAAGTGCAAAGGCGCAGTGGCAGGCATGTAAAGGTGACGGTGAGTATGGATCCAGGACTCGACAACGTCGAGGATGGCCATGCCGACCACCAGCTGGCGGACTCTCCGCCGCAGATACTGCCACCGCGATCCCGGTGCTAGCGGAGGCACATTCGCGACCTGTGGTGCGATGTCAGTTTCTCACCGACGGTGTGGGAACGTAGAATGCACTACCTGAACATTGGTACCAACGAGGCGCTGATTGTGAATGATGTAGATCGAGTACCAGAGCCTCTTGATGAACGGCTTGGCCGTCAACGGTGCAGGTTCCTTGATGTACCGGAAGTCCTTGATGGGGTCTGCCAACCACGTGAACAGCGTGATATTGAGGGCCATGTTGGCGAAGCCTACGCTGCCCATGGAGTAGTCGCTCACGGGAGCCCCGAGCGTGTATGTCGCCGTGGCGTAGAAGGCAGCAGAGAGCAGAAGCAAGGATGCCCCTAATCGAATCACAAATGGCGGACGCAGCGCCATTATACATGCGAGGGCGATGTCGGGGAGGACTACGGAAGTCAGAACGGGTAGCGGGGGCCGCCTCGTCGCATAGTAAAGGGCGGTGGCGTCAGAGTAAATGTCTGACATATCCACTGCAGAGGCTTATGTCTATCTGGAGCTTAGTGAAGTTGAAACATGTTAGTCATTATGGTACAAGACTCACCTAGAGCAGACGATCGTTCGAACACGAGCAGGATGAGTTTGTGTAGATATACCTCCGTGGGTACGAGAAGGCGAACACTTATACGATAGGAGGCATCACGTTGTTGATGTACCTCCCCGACGTCAGACGTACCTTACCTTATCTGCCCATCTGCACAAGTGGATGCTTGGGAAACATACGGACGTCGTGCTTCGCAGAAGCTCGTCAGACGCCGACCGCAACTCCGCCGATGTGCGATGTGACCAGGGCACTCAAGATGCTCTGCTGTATTGTCTCGCCAGGCGTACCACGGAAAGTAAGCACATACGTTTACATGGCCACATCGACCCTAGTCCCTGAATCTCAACATCAACCCGTGGTCTCTACTGCAGCTTGTTGTGCAGGCTGCGCGACGTCTTCAGCGCGAGAAGCTTCTCGGCAATAACGTCGAGCGGCAGAGTCTCCGTGCGTGCCTTGGTGCCGACATCGTCACGGTTGCGCACGTTGACAGAGCGTGAGTCGAGTTCGTCCTGGCCAACAACTGAAATGCCGGTGGGATCAGTATACGCTTCACGAAAGAGTAGCGTAGAGCGTGTGAGACTCACCAAGAATGAAGTTGTACTGCGCAATTTCGCCGTTCCGGATCTTCTTCGGCAGAGTGTTCTCGCCGTTGTCGACATCGACGTACAGACCGAGTTTGCTCAGCTTATCCGCGACTTCAGAAGCGTACTCCCTCTACAGAAGAGAGATATGAACAAATCGATATGCCGTGCCTATGACGCAGCCGGTACTCACGTAGGGTACAGCGACGGGAACGACTAGGACTTGGCGAGGAGACAGCCAGAATGGCCTGTAAAGAATCACGATATGAGTATCCAACCCATGCACGCTGAACACATGCGAGACGTACCACTTGCCAGCAAAGTGCTCCGTAATAATCGCAATGAAACGTTCAAGACTGCCCAAAATCGCACGGTGGATGATGACCGGGCGCGGAGGGGGCTTGCCCGCGTCAGCCGCTGCGGCCTCGTCCGCAGAGCGGTACTTGAGGTTGAACCGCTCGGGGAGCTGGAAGTCGAGCTGGATCGTGGCACACTGGAACGCGCGGCGGAGAGCGTCGCGGATGGTGATGTCGATCTTGGGGCCGTAGAATGCGCCGTCGCCTGGGTTGATCTCCCACTTGCCGGGGTAGAACTTCTCGAGCGCCTTCTTGAGTTGCTGTTTATAGAGTACATTAGTACATGTCAAGTGATGAGCCGACGATATGGACTCACGTCCTCAGCGGCGTCCCAGGTCTCGATCGTACCGAGGTAGTTCTCCGGGCGAGTGGAGAGCTCGAGGTGGAATTCAAAGCCGAACAGGCCGTAGATGTGCTGCATGAAGTCGAACAGCGCCGCGATCTCGTCCTCGATCTAGCAAACACATGTATACATCAGCACCTATATCATCTAGCGCAGTGTGCCCTACGTACCTGCGAAGGCATGCAGAACACATGCGTGTCGTCCTGCACGAAGCGTCGCACACGGGTTAAGCCAGTGAGCGCGCCCGACGCCTCGTTACGGTGAATGATACCGAACTCGGCCATGCGGATCGGCAGCTCCTTGTAGCTCCGGTCGCGCGAGTCGAAGATGAGGCAGTGGCCGGGGCAGTTCATCGGCTTCAGCGCCCACTTCTCCTTCTCGACGTCGAGCGTGAACATGTCGTCCTTGTAGTTCTGCCAGTGGCCAGAGGTCTCCCACAGCTTGCTGTTGTACATGTTGGGCGAGATGACTGTGGCGGGTGTTAGTTGTGCGCATGTCTCCAGCAGGCGGTTGACGGCCACGAACCTTCCTGGTAGCCACGTTTGAAGTACTCAGACTAGCAGTTAAGGGTGAGTAACAGACATAATGTAGACAAGAGGCAAACATACCCGCATGAGCTCCACAAGCGTGTTGTAGATACGAGTACCGTGAGGTAGGAAGAAGCAGCTTCCAGGACTCAAGTCATTGAAGAAGAACAACTCCTGCTCCTTCCCGATCTTTCTGTGGTCGCGCTTCGCGGCCTCCTCAAGGAACTTCTTGTACTCTGTCAGCTGCTTCTTGTCGGGGAACGAGATACCGTAGACACGCTGGAGCGAGTCGTTGTTCGCGTCGCCCAAAAAGTACGACGCGGAGTTCTGGTAACGATTGCCACGTTAGCCCCTGGCGCGTTGGTATATCTGGCTAGAGGTCTCGTACCTTCGTGACCATGAAGGCCTTGATCCTACCAGTATGCGGGATGTGGGGACCAACGCAGAGGTCGACCATCGGTCCGCAACGGTACACCGTGGTGGAGGTGCCGTCAGGGATCTTGGTCTCAATGATATATTTCTTGTACTTGTTGTACTGCACTGGCTTGTGAACCGACTATAGACGCTCGCATGCGAAACGCACTCACCCCGAACATCTCCAATAGAGTCTCCTTGGGCACGACAAGACGCTCAAACTTCTGCTTCTCCTTGATTGCCATGTCTGCAACCTTCTCGAGCGCAGGGTAATCGCTGTTCACGACTGGCCTAATCATTGAAAACGCAATGAGCATATCGATCTACACAACGATACAACATTGACTGACCTATCCTGGATAGCCATCTCGTAGAAGAAACCATCATCGGTCGGGGGGCCGATACAAAGGTGGCAACCATAGTGACGCTCAGCAGCCTCACCAAGGACGTGTGCAGACGAGTGCCAGAATACACGTTTGCCCTCTGGGTGTTCAAAGTCGAGCAGCTCTAGGTTGCACGAAGCCTCAAGCGGGCGTTCGAGGTCCCAAAGCTCGCCATTGACCTGTGAGGTGTTGTCAGATTTGCTCTGGTCACAGTATAGCCGGTATATGCCGGGAAATGAAGGCCGATCTCCCGAAGAACCCGCCGCACTCTCATACAAATGTTTGAGTCTCCCTTCGAACTCCGGAGGACACCGTTGAGTACTGGGAGTGTAGGAGCATTGTCTCGAAGGAAAATCTAGTGTTTGGTGCACTAGTACTTCCCCGAGCCTCCTAGCACATGGGTACTCCAGATGAAGGCTGAGATACGTGGGTCAAGCATAGACCACAGTACTCGGTCAAGTCGGCCAGACTTCGGTCGGATTCAGTCGGGCGTAAGGATTGTCGACAGCCCAATGCGTGCGAACGTCACAATTCACACGTATTGCATGAGGTGCCTCGGGGACGAGAATGAGGGCTTCAACGAGCCAAAGTCCAGCCACCGCCTTCCGGGGCAGCACAACGAACATGCTGCGCGAAGAGTGACCACGCATTGGCCGTTGACTACACCTGTGTCTGACGAATCTGACTGAAGTTCGACCGCGATATATCCATGGCAGCGACCTGCCTGCTGCGCTGGGGCCGCTTGCCAACGCAACAATCCAGGGAACAGACATTGAGACGAGGGTTCGATCGGGTTGGCCAATCCCATGCCGAAGACAGACTAGGACGCGTCGAGTTGTAGACAAGCGAGTGACTCACCTTCGCAATGACTACGCGGTCAGCGAGACCTTTGGAAATCTCCCTCGCGATGTCCATAGGGCTGGTCTCCCAGCTCGTGCCCTTGCGCTGGGAGCCATCGGGAAGCGTGACGGCAATTTCTTGTCGTGGCTGGTCTGAGTGAATGACAGCAGTAAGCGTCACGTAGATACATTTACATTTCTCGGACGTACTCTTGACCCACTCATCGTACTCCGCCTTGAGCTTCTCAAAGATTTTGATACGGTGATCGAAGTACTCGGGGCGAGGGTCGAGCTACATTGCGCGTCAGAACTCGCGTGTCGGTCTGAGAGTGCTGTCTCAGCTCACCTCAAGAGGGTGAGCAGACCCGGTGTCCTTCGCCTTCTTATCCTTGGGCTTTTTCGTGCCCTCCTGATGAGGGTTCTCGAGCGCAGGGATCTGCGCGGGTTGCGACGAGGACGCAACCGGGGTGGCCATGCTGGTCGAATGCGGGCGAGAGACGGAGAAATTTGCAGGAAGAGGTGGACGACGGGGACAGTTGTGTGGAGGATGAGGAACTATATACAGACGGCGAGAAACAAGCTGCTGGACTCGAGATCGATGCAGCCTGAGCATGCCAACTTTCCTCAGTGGTCGTCGCGAGTCATCGTGATCATGCGGCCCGGCATTTCTAACAAAACTTAATCTTATCTCTAGCGCGTCTATAGCCGCGATAATCACAGTAAGCAGGCGAATCTTATCAGCACAGATGACGGACTTCGGCCGTCCGACAGGTGCAATCAGGTAGGCAATATAGTCAGAGTAGAGAGGCATGTATCTTCCTTAATATTGTACAGATTGACCTGTTGTAACATAGCAGAGTAACTTCCGAGTAGAATAGGTATATCGTGTAAGATAAGTGGATAGCAGCAACTAGGCGGAGGCGCGAGAGGCATCGTGGTCTCCGGAAAACGATCGCGAAGGGAAATCAGGGGGAGTATCATTATTGTCGTTGTCACCCTCATGCGCGGTTTGGGGAGTCGGGGCATGGATATCTTGGATACGGGCGATGTCCGAGAAAGGGTGGCGCGGCCAGGACACGGTGAGCATACCGTTCTCGAGGGACGCTTCCAAGTCGTTTGTCTGCGGGGGCCGATGAGAACAGAACCGGTTAGGATTGTGTATGGACGAATATTACGGATGTGGACTCACAGTGCAGCCCTCCGGCATGGCTATCACACGGCGGAATGTGCCATACTTCAACTCCCGGACTTGCAACGTGCTCGTCGTGCCTCCAATCAAGGACTTGGACTGGCCAACAATGCCGTCGGAGCGCTTGAAGCTCGGAACCCGCGGACGGCGCTCCCCACTGACGATAAGCCGGCCGTCGACGACGTCGAGAAGGACCTCGTCTGGCCCCAGCCCCGGGAGCTCAAACACCGCAGTGATCCTCGCGCTTTCACCGTCGTCCCAAAGTTCCATGCTGAGAAACCGTCAGCACTGGACGGAGAGAATCGACGGAGGTGTTTGCTCACCGAGGCTTATAAACCCGTTGCTGAAGCTGCCGGGCCTGCATAGCGCGCGCGAGCCGCATGAGCTCGTCCCGAGTGAGTTCCCTCCCCAAACGTTTCCTGACGGTCGTCACAAGGCTTTGCTTTGTCGGTCGGACGGTCATGTCGAGTGTGCTTTGCGTTTGGGTAGGGGAACTAGGAGGGAACAAGGGCTTGTCTTGTAGGGAGGCGTAGATAAGTGCCACGCCCCCTCCGCGTTGCTTTATATCGGTGCTGATATTGACTCATAATGGGCGAAGAGTGACTTATCGCCCCCTGTAGTTCAAAGCAGTGACTAGTGGGTCCATCACTGCCGCTAGCATTGTGACTCGGTGTCTTAGGGGGGTTTAACGTTGGTATCCTGAAGCGCCCGCGTGACCCACGCGGACGAGTCAGAATTTGATGACGCTAAAATACCCAGTGCTCACGGAAACGAACGTTACGGTTCGGAGCATGACGGCATGTTGCATACTTCTCCGCATGGCGACCGATATTGCGCTACAATACTGCAGGTGGGCGGACGGGACTTACTGAATTGACGGAAGACGTGCGGATGATTGAGCATGGCAAGACTGGCGATTCATGTGCAGGAAATATGTATTAATTAGGCACCGATGCTAGAGGACGCACGATGCGTCCCGAAGTGTACATGCAGTCTATAGTGTTCAGTGAGCACCGTGGCCCGCGACGTGCGCCGCCTTGCTGTTTTGCCATGCATCGTAGCGCTTCGCCCACGAGTAAACGCTGTAGCCTGCGAAAGTGATATGCGAGGTCAGAACACCATGTGCCGAGTTTAGGACAAGCAAAACGGGGAACTGAATGCGCGCGCATGGGTTCGCAACGACGAAGAGCAGGGCATAGTGGGATATCAGAAACAGATAGCTTCGATGCACAACGTACCAAGTGCGAAAGGAATGGCCCAGTACACAGCTTGCGAGGAGATACGGCGGTAACCGTTGAAGAGCCAGTTGCTGAAGATGTTCTTCGCCGCGCGCTGCCTGAAAGGCGACAAGGCTGTATACGGCGACAAAAATGATCATCGTTTAAGCGAACCAGAGTTGCCAGTGGAATCAGCACAGTTGCAGGAATAGAATATAGGTTAGGACCGTCTAGCAAAACCTTGCAACGGGTACGCACAGTACTGGACGATGCCTTTCTGCTTCTGGACGCCCTTGTCACCCCACCAAAGGTTCTAAACCGCGCATTCGATGAGAACCTTGCACGAAAACATCGCGTATGGGTACAACGCTACTCACGTAGACCTTGGCTGTAAACTCCAGGTCAGCAACAACCCACGAATGTGACATGACTTGCGTACTTACGTCCAGGCATTTCGCTGTGGCGGATCTCAGTGGGCCTCATTGTCGCAGACTATGAGTAATAGACAGAGGAAGATGTGGGAAGAGAAGGAAAGCAGTAGCGTTCGTCGCCGTTGACGGTGTCTTCGGGAGAGCTCGCGAGGCGCCGCGCTCGTCCCGACGCTGGTCGAGCCAAACAAACCAAAACACTCTTGGCGGTCGACCACGACGTCTGGTCCGTACCATCATCCGTCTGCGACGCGTCTTGCTACCACATTGCTCATCGTTTCGCTGACGGTCAGGTCAAAATGATTACCCATAACACTCTTTACAACCTTGCGAACTCGTTGGGCATGCTGGCGATGTTCACCGTGGTGCTGTACCACTTCGTGGCAGTCAACGCGCGCCACCTCCAAGCCCGTACCAACAACGTGGCAGGCTCTTCTCACTGAGCCCTGTGGCGCACATATACTGTATGTGCGAATATCGTGTTCGTGTTTCTACGGCACTGACACCGTAGCGGCGGTAGCTTGTACCGCAGCATGGATGTAGGAACTGCGCATTAGATTCACGCCCTTTGCATGGATGTATGCGGTCCCCCGGATCTGGAGTTCCACGGAATAGCGATAAGTTATTGGCCCTTTGTGGAACCGAAGTGCCTAGAGCCGGTTTATGAGTCATGAGTGTGCATTGGCTGCGTCTGTGAGTATGGTGTAATCTCCAGTACGGGAATAGGTCACGGTTACACGACGTGAGTCTGTTGCAACCACCGTGATAGTCAATATGTGTTAATATAACTGGGCTCAGAGTGGATAGCACTGATATAATGAGGGCAATCCTGTTCCTGGTTCCTCGCTGGGAACCCTCGCTGACTCCGAAGGCAATGACTGCGGACAGACGACTGGATCCCTCTTCGACGCCCCCAGTCCAATTCATCCTTGCGTTTGCCCCTTTCCCTACATCCTCACGTGTACCTGCGCCCTTGCACTAGCGCACTGAATCAGGTTCGCACATACTTGGAAGTCTCCTGACAACGGAGCGAGAATGGAGCACAGCTTATGACCAGGTGAGTAACTTCAATAGTTCAGCTTCCAGTCCTGAATCAGGCTATACACAAGAATCCGACTACGTCATGTTACAGCCTCCTTAGACGAGTAACACAAGCCGATGCTCTCTATATAGTGTACGCACAAGGCAAACGCGTACGAGGTACGCCCTTTGTAGTACGAAGGCGGCGAATCCCCTCAATCGCGAATCCACGTAGAACCGTAGGCATTTCTCGGATTGTACCGATCCCGTCCGAGAAGTGTGCAAGCGAAGTGAGGTGATGAGAGCTTACTATCAGTGATGGCCTCTGACCTTTCCTATGCCAGCAATGCTCACGGCATCGAGGGCATGAGTATTGGTGCTGAACAGTTCGAAGAGTTTATCGGGTCTGATGCGGTATTTGCAACGCAAGACCCACACCAGCCGCTTGAGACCGCCCCGCATGACTACCGTGTTGTTGATCGCACTGGGCTGCATCGGACCATACCGCCGCCTCCAGTACTGATGTCCTACACGTCTCGAGACCCGATATCGTAGTCAACGTCGCGTCGGACGGATCCGCATACAGCAGCATACAGCTAGTGCTGCCGCAAGGCAAGGTAAAGGCGCCTTCAAGGTAGCGGAGTTTGAACAGGGAATTGCCTTGAAGCGCTTCAAGGTGACCTTGAAGTACCTTGAAGTACCTGGCAAGGGAGAAGCTCCTGCAGGTCCCTTGCGCCGATCCTCAGCCTCGTACGAGGCAGAGGAGGCATGGAACTAAACTTTTAATGTTTCTGCAGAGCTGGCATGTATTGGAGGCACCTATCTCGCTACTTTTACTACTACTCCTCGTCGAGGACGTCCACAAAGCACTGTATTCAGGTATCCTGTGAGACGTAAGTAATTGCGCAACAAACGCTGACGTTGATAACGGCGGGAATGTCTGGACCGACGGTTGCGCTCGTCACATGATGAACAAATTGCCTATCTTGGAGGGAGGCTCTGACGGTGCTTTAAGCTGCTTTGCCTTGAAAGAGCTTGAAGGCGCCTTGCAGTCTAGCTCACGGCGCTTCAAGGTGCCCCATGCCGAGATGCCGTCAAGGCAAGTCAAGGCATGCCTTCAAGGTTGCCTTGTCTCGCGGCAGCACTACATACAGCCCGTGAATTGCTGTCAAGGATGATCCGGAAGCCTCAGAACGAGGGCAATATCTGTGAACACCAAGCGTAAGCAGCATTTGTTTCTTATCGACTGTCACGTTCTTGGCCAACGTATCGGCGAAATTGAATATGGGGCCCTTCTGACATGGTGCATCTACAGCATCGTGATGCAGTGCACAATAACCGACGTGGGAGAGGCTGTCTGGGGTAAAGCTGGGGCGTGCGCGGCAGGCGCTTCACTCGTTCCGCGGCACAGCATGTGCGGCACCAACGAGGCGCCGTGCGGGGCGGGATTTACCGGCGGTTCTTACTCACCATCAATAGTTTTCCTGCACAGGCTCAGTCATTCCGCCCGATGTTTTCATGTCGTGTGCTGACATCTCGGTCACTGTAGGTATCCGCATATGTGCTGCGAAGCGCAAGCTCATGCTCGATTTCGCAGTGAACAGGCATGTACCGGATCGAGTCATCTCCGGGCACAGATTCCGACCCGGATTTCCCTAAGCAGCTGTCGTGGAGCTTGCGGCTTGTATACACTTGTACCTGCGGGGTAGTATGATTCCGGCGCTTCCTGACTCGGACGCGAATATATAAGCAACTCACATGCAGGAGCCTGCCACACTCTCCTTCCTTTCGCTTCAGGCTATGTCTCCACAATATACATTCAAATCTGCAGTCCCCTCAACGCGATCCTCCAGCAAGTCACGCACGATGTCTCAAGAGGAGGATCCCCGCTTCCGCCATTTGGATCGGATGCTCGCGAGGGCATATATCGAGCTGCAGAGACAGCGCCACCAGCGGAAGAATACCACTATGTTCATGCCGAGGTACGTGTTTAGGCGCAGTTCGGGAGAGCGGCAGAGACTCTGACAATCAAACCACCAGAATGGATCTCTGTGATGATCCAAACAGCCCTTTCATTGTGGCACTCTTCGAGCTGCCTGGCATGAAGGCTGACCAACTCTCCGTACGCATCGAAAACGGCAAGTTGATAGTTGATGGCGAGCGGACGGGGCCACACCTTCACGGGAATGGCAATGAGCCATCAAATGCCGCCTCGGAGCCGATGCCATCAGCGACGCTCTATCCTGTTCAAGAAATCAAGTATGGCAAGTTTCGTCGCGAGCTGGCGCTCCCGGCCGGCGTCACTGTAAGCACTTTCGAGTCGTTTCATCCCTGCTGAGTCACCCGTAACTGACTCCGGTAATCACTATATAGGCAGCGCACGTCCGCAGCACACTGGCGGAAGGCATGTTGACAGTCTCGTGGCCGCGGAACCCTACGCCCCCACCTGCACATCCGACCCCTACATCCGGACAATTTTACGCTGCGGACCTTGCCGCAGCGCAGACGAACACAGGTCACAGCGGCGGTGAAGCTGCCGTAGCCTGACGTACTCCTACTCGCTTCCTATGGACGATTCGCTGTGAAGTTGTATCCATATCCCGATTCCCCACCACTCTGTCTTTCCTGTCTTTCGGACCGCGAACGTCTGATACCCTTGTATTCACAATTGTTTTCACTGCGCGCTATACGTCTACACTACCACTTGCGCTCGAGTTGCTCTATCCATAATCATATCTACTGCCCCACTCCCACACACACATCTCGCTCATGAACTGTTCTATATTATACATGGTCAACTTCTAGAGTACTACGCCGCTTGACATTAACCACTGCTATGTGCGAATTCTGAGTGAGCGATGGAACCAGCATCAGAATGACCGCGCAACCACGTTCTCGAAAGGCGGTAGGGTATACACACTGCTGAGACCATAGGCATTTGTGTAGACGCACAACGCATGGACTCACGCTGACGGCGGAATGGATGCTCCGGGTGAGTAGGTTTTGATGACTTTGCTGTCAATAGGATACTTACGAATCTAGTGGCCACTGGGTGATGGGGTGAACGCGGATTGGCCATGGGAATGGGTGCGAGCATCTCTCTAGTCCACCATGTACGCCGACGACGGTGATCATGTGTATGCTAGGACCTCAATGCACAGGGCTCTCATTGCAAGACTGTCACGTTTATCTGGCAAGACGCACGCCCGAACAGACGGACAACGGGCTCTCGCCCGAGCTATCGTCTTTCGTTAGAATCGACCGGAAGAGAGGATTGAACCCCAAGTGCACACTAAAAGCGTCGATTGTATACTACGAGACCCTACAACAGTATTGCATATGATCACAAAACTTGCGTCGCATCTTCAGTATCGACACCAAGTTCTCGAGTCTGGCCAATACCTGTCATCACGATAGAACCTTGGAGGAAGATCCTGGAGTTTGAATCCTTCCTCTTGATAGAGGACGTCTCCTCCGTCCAGCACCCGCTGCGGTGCAAGCTTATGTACGGAGATGTGGTCTGAGACGTATGCCACGATATAACGTGACGCACGAACGCAGACCAGTAGAAGTTCTGCGCAAATATACCTTCAGCAAATGCATATTAACCGTACGGCACCCAATCACTATCTCTATGATTTACACCGTGTCAGTAATGTTCCAATCTCATGGCAGAGCTGAAGTCAAGACTTACGCTCGCAAGAGATCTTCGTCGAAGTCGATCAAAGCGCCAGGGTACCACTGCGGGCGGTACTCTACCCATGTACAGCATTGGTATCGTGGATCTAATAATGCAACATATTCCAGCTTGGGGCAGCATTGCATAATAGCCAGGATCTCTTGAGCTCGCGCGTCCCTCAGGATAGGCCACGCTCTACATATACCGGGGTCGACGCATCGTACGGGCGGCATTTCGCAGAAGTTTAAGTTGAGGTGAAGTGATTGTAGTGATGTGATAGATGAGAGTATGGTCGTAACTGTTATCTGGAGTTCATAGTGAGCGGGTGACGCTCATAAGGGGAATGAAAGGGGAATGTACTCACGTAGGGAACCTCGCTCTGGTCATTAGGCGCCCGATATCTGTGCAGCTCGACCCGTACGAGTCGAGGATATGAAGACAGATGCCGCAGGAGATCGTTCTCAACATGATCCGCTTCGTATACTAGCTCGAGGCTTTCCAGTGATGGAGTGGCGAATTTGCGCAAGATGGACAAGCATTCTGACGCTTTCAAAAGAGGACAATAGATGGCCGCATAATTAGCGTCTTGGGGGTCTAGATAGCGTCGTGGCTCGTCACGCAATGACAAGGGAGTGTTCAAGTGGAAGATAGCATCCTCGGGGTCGGGGTACGCTAGCGTCAAAGAACGCAGCTCCATCATCTCGGCCAAGACGCGCGGCGATCGGCCGAGGACGGGAGCTCGTAAGAACGCTGGATGTTGCCTGGCCTGAACACGGAGCATACGAAGGGAGGACATGCGGCGGAGGACAGCTGGCAAGTGAGGTTGACTGTCAGGGGAGAGAAATTCGTATCTCCCGGAAAGGGAGAAACACCGAATCCTAGGCCATTCCAAGTTCTGCATACAAGACAGAGGGGCGGTCTCCATCGGTAAGGAGAGTGACTCGACCGTGGTATGCATGTCACGTATGAGTCGCGCAAGAGATCTGGACTCAATGTCGTATTCGTCTCTGAAGTCCCATGCGATCCTCGTGCTGAGCCGCTCGCGAAAGGTATGCGTGCTGTACCGGAGGTGTGTCAACAAGTTACGGCGCGTGTAATGTTCCCCAGAGGGGAGCCCCGATGAAATTGGAGTCCAATGCGAACTGAAGTCTATATCGAGAGAAGTGGCCTTCTCGAGGCAAACATCCATGAGTTCCGCGGTCGGGCCACCAGCTATGCCTAGTAGTCGGATGTGCACGACGTTGGGAAGATGGTTGAGATAGGTGCGCAATGACGCCGCGTATGGTATGGTGACACCGACCCATCCTATGCCATAGTATGTGACTCGCCTTGATTTGTGTCAGTGACCTCGAACATCATCAGGGTCAGCACAGACTAACCTAACATGCATGCGGATCGCCTGAGGAGGTATTGTCTGAGGATCGTAATGCAAGTAGCAATGCTTGAAGAGGATTGGCAAGCAAAGCAGCCGTGTTCGACGCGATACCCGAGATAAACTCTGGAGACCGTTGTATTTCTGTATCTGCTGAGCTTCATGGATGATCAGGGTTATTACATCGTCGGGAAGCGTATGGAAACTAAATGGCATGTTAGCAAACAGAGGTGTACTGAGCGGTTTGTTCTGTCAGATCTACCGGAGAGTCCATTTCAGTGTGTAGCGGGAATGTAGTGTGTATGTGCATTCTTCAGATATCCGAGTTGGCAGGAGGGTGCTGAAAGCGACTGCGGTGATGATTGTCTGAAGTTCCGATTCTTCCTAAGAATCGGTCGGTTAACAACAGCATTGAAGATGTTTGCGGTCACGTGCCACTTGGGACCCTGTTTGATCCTTGTGGGACCCGACTTTTCCCGCTTGTCTCGTGATCGTCGCGCCCCCCTTTCGTTCCTTCCACAACGGGGATTGGCTCATTTTCAGCGCAGGAAAAGTCGATGAAAAGTCGTGACGAGTAGTTGCCTTTTCTCGAGTTGAGAAAAGTCATCAAAAAGCCTTTGAGAAGGTAGCTGTATGGCGCCTTTTCTGCGACTTTTCTATGCCTTTTCTACGCTGTTTTGTAATTTAGAAAAGGCTTTACGAAGGCATTCTCTTGCCACCTTTTCTCCACGACTTTTCTGGCGTCGAAAACGGGCTAATCCCCGTAGTGTTCGCGCTCTTCTTCCACAGGCGGCTGCAGCGCTTGGTGGACTACACCGACCACCTCACTTGCATGCCTACCATATGAAGCGCGTTGGGACTCAGACTTTCTTCCCGCCTTATTGCAAGTTGAATGTACCCCACTCACAGTGCACGTGGTTGGCCAGATCCGTAACGTCAGCATCACCGCACGCGCAGTAGAGCTAGACATCAAGACAATACGCGTGGGAGACCACAACATTGTCGTAGACCTCTACAATATGTGTCCCGTATATGCCACATATTACGAAGCTGACCTTCATCAGGGAGTTTCGCCTTATGGACGCGACAATCTGCATTCGACTACCGCCTTTATGAGTAACTTTTCCATGGGACCATTTGGAGACCGGTGATATGATCATGGCAGCCTGTGGAAGCTGCGTTGACGTCGAGTTCCCTCCCCGTATCATATCTTACGTCCGCAATCTGTATCTCTTGTTCAGATGACTTGCTGTACAGTTGAAGATGATTATGGCTAAGAGATGAAGAATCGGACTAAGGGGCGGCGCCGCCCGCTCTTCTTAACACAAGTTAGAAGGGAGAGAAAGGCGAAGAGACGATACGATAGTTGCGTAAAGGTATAGACCATTTTAAGTATGTAAGCGCCGTGCAAGCTGCAGTAATACCACACGAATGTGGCGAGTCGCCACTCTCGACCTCGACTGTACTACTTCTACTAGACACTCCACTTCTACACTGCTCATGCCGTACGCTCTAGTCCTGACCCAAGCCGCGCTACACTACTAGTAGTAAGTGATTGAAGGACGCGAACATACGCCTCCCAGAGGGCCTAGTACCCCGTACTACCCTTGATACTGCCAGTCCTCTCTCATCGTCGTCGAGACTCGTCAAGTTGTCTGGAACTCTGCCAGTAGAATGGGAAACGCACAATCTTTGACGCGTACCAGCGGCGCATTGGACTCGTTTGTTACTGAACTCGGCAGCGACGTGGTTTACGAGGGAAGGTATGGTGCACACATCAGGCAGTCCAGTTACAGCGCCCATTTACCGACTCAGTTTGGGATCTGCTCGGTTTCTGAAGACCGTCAAGTGTCGACACAAGAATGGATACCTGGTCGTGAAGATATTCATCAAACCGGATCCCGGCTTGAGCTTGAGGAAATACCATAGGAGATTGAAGAGTGCGTCCGACTCTTGTCCAGGAAAGCTTAAGCTAATCTACAGAAGTTGAACGCGAGGCCTTGGCCGACATTCCGAATGTATATGGATACCAGAGCTTCGTAGAGACCGACAAAGCGGGCTATGTCATTCGCCAATGGGTCGCCAGTAATTTGTACGATCGTATCAGGTGAGTTACCACTATTTCTAAGTGTCGTACGGTGGTGATATAACGACTACAGTACTCGACCATTCCTGAGTATCGTCGAGAAGAAATGGATTGCATTTCAAGTACTGAATGCTTTGCGCGACGCGCGCAATCGCAAGGTCTCTCATGGTGACATCAAATCTGAGAACATCTTGGTCACTTCATGGAACTGGGTCTACGTATCCGACTTTGCCTCCTATAAGCCCACTTTTCTCCCTCTAGACGATCCCTCAGACTTCTCGTTCTTCTTCGACACTTCTGGCCGCCGTTCTTGTTACATAGCGCCCGAGCGGTTCTACACCGCAAGCGAGAATCCGGATATCAGCGCGAAGAAGTCCCGTCTGGCTACAGAAGATGGCGAGGGCCGTAAGGATGGTAAGGTCACAGAGGCCATGGACTGCTTCAGTGTTGGCTGTGTCATCGCGGAGCTCTTTCTGGAGGGCAAGCCGTTGTTTACGCTCAGCGAGCTGTTCAAGTACCGAGAGGGCGAGCTAAAGCTAGACACTCAGCTTGCCGCCATAGAGGAGCAAAGCGTCCGGGTATGTCAAAATACATGCAGCATGATACACATTCCCGCTGACACTTGTCTGCCAGGATCTCATCACGCAAATGGTCGCGATCGACCCTGCAACGCGGCCGACGTTTGACACACTGCTGCACACGTCTCGAGGAACAGTATTCCCGGAATGCTTCTACTCCTTCCTTCATAACTATGTGTACTCCGTCAACGAAGTGGACACGTCCGCTGTCTTTTCCGCGCCACAAGTGCCACTGGCGACTCCCTCCAGCACGGTTACCTCGGCTCATAAAGCCAGTGGCCACATCGGATCTTCATCCCCGACATTGAATAGCAATTCCTCCGGTGACCCCCTCCCAAGCGATTCTGACCATCGAATGGAACGCATCTGGGCTGACTATGAAAGCGTGGAACCATACCTAATCAACGAATCTGTCGAGCAAACAGTCATGGATGTCAAGGTCGACTATGCGCCCCAAATTCTATCGTCACGACCGTTCCATGTGAGTTGCACATGCGCACTCGCCGAGGTCAGAACTCACGTTCTGATAGGACGTACTGCCAGTGGAGTTGAATATTCCTAACCGGGAGAGCAAGTTGCATAGCGCCTGGAATTCGCACAAACGAGCTGCTGCCGAAGGTTCGCATTGGTATACTATCCAATGAGCTCGGCCTGACTTTGTCAATAGATGGACCCGCTCTGATCATCCTCTCTCTCGTTTGCGCAAACATCCGCAACTGCTACCTCCCCAGCTCCAAAGTCCGCGCCCTGGACGTCTTCCTCGCACTCTGCGCCCATCTCACGGACGAGGCGAAATTAGACAGGATGGTCCCGTATATAGTCGACCTTCTACACGACGATGCGGCGATCGTCCGTGCGTCTGCGTTGCGGACATTGATGCAGGTCTTGATGCTCGTCACGGTCATAACGCCGTCGAATGCCGCGATCTTCCCGGAGTACATCATACCTGCCATCGCTCACCTCGCGAGAGACCCAGAGGTGCTCGTGCGGTGCATGTATGCGCAACTCATCGTGCCTTTGGCGGACACGGCCGTGCGTTACTTGGAGATGGGTCAGGCACTGAAGGCACATGGCACATACAAGCTATCTCCCGATGCTCAAGAATATGATGAAGCCCACTTTGAGGTCGGTAGTACGTGCGGTTTTGTGCTAAGTGCATGCATTGACAATCTGCGCAGGTTTCATATGACGCTAGCATGAGCGACCTGCAGAACAGCATAGAAGAGCAACTCTCTGCGCTGCTTGTTGATCCCTCCAGCATCGTCAAGAGAGCGGTTCTCCACAACATCTCATCTTTGTGCATCTTCCTTGGCCGTCAGAAGACGAACGACGTGCTCCTTAGCCATATGATCACCTATCTCAATGATCGAGACTGGTTGCTCCGTTATGCCTTCTTCGACAGTATAGTCGACGTTGCGGCATGTGCGGGAGGACGTAGCCTGGAAGAGTACATCCTCCCACTGATGATCCAAGCGCTGTCGGGTCCGTGACTCTCTTTGATTCTCATCGAATCCATACTGACTCCACGCCGGAACTAGATGTCGAGGAAACGGTAGTCGCCAAGGTTCTCGCGTCGCTGACAAATCTCTGCGAGCTTGGGCTGTTCCAGAAAATGCGCATATGGGAACTCATGAGCGCGACTCTAGGATTCCTGTATCATCCGAACATATGGATCAGGCAAGGTAAGAGTCATCCGGGATGAGTGTCAGCGCATACAGGTACTCATTTGTCCTTCTCAGGTGCTGCAGCCTTCATCGCTTCCGCCGCTAAGCACCTGCCGCCGAGTGACGTGTGGTGCATCCTCTATCCCTCCCTCAGACACTTCCTGCGGTCTGATGTGCGAGATGTGGACGAGAAGAGCTTACTCATAGCGATGAAGCAGCCGCTTTCCAGGCAGGTCTTTGATGCTGCAGTGCAGTGGGCGATGAAGGCGGAAAAGACGCAGTTCTGGCGTTCTCATCGAAGCGCCAAGGTCGAGTCGCCCCGGGAGAGCATGGCTACAGTGCGACAGACAGGCAGCAGCGCCTCTTCTCGTGCCCGGTCAGAGGAGTGCGTGGCGTTGATTCCGATGACTTTGCGCTGGTATTCACTCGATGACAGGGACGAGGCGCAGATTGCGAAGTTGCAGCAGCTGGGTATGACGTCTAGCGAGGAGGCTAAGCTGATGTCCATGAGGGACTACATCTTGAAGCTCGCACGCGCAATCTCGAGGTTCGTCGGTTGATACCCTGCGATCATCAGCCCTCTAACAATCATTCTAGTTTCGCATCTCGCGTCAGTGTCGAGGTTGAATCTGATGCATTGAAGGCGACAGGCACCATCGAGCTTCAGAAGCTGGGGGTTGTACCTCAAACCGTGTTCCTGCGCGCACCAGAGTCAGAAGGGCGTTCTTCCCGCTTGTCCTCGCTCAGGACCACATCCGACTTCATGATCAAATCGCCTGGGACGCCAAGGACAACACGGACTCTCAGTATCGACCAAGGGCCGACTTCTGCTGGTGCACCGTTCGAGGATCTCCGGCGCCGTCTAGCTATCATCAACGGTTCAGGGAGCTCTCTCCCAATTCCGGCCTCGCGCGAACCTCGCAGCCCCGTACCCCACCCATTGTCCATTGACACCAACGCCGTACCCCCATCTGCTTCCTCCGAAATGCCCCACATGTTGGACCGGCCCAGCAGTCCGGCAGAGTCTACCGTATCCGCAGCCAACTCCTCCGCTTTCCGCGCGATGCATCGGTTCCCAATCAGCGGCGACGGTCAAAAAGCGGCACCAGCCGTCGGCTCATCCAGGGCGAGTGCCACAGGATTGCTGGAAGCCCACGCCCAAATCCGCTCAGAAGGTTCGCAATCGCCGTCCGGGCGGTCTTCACCCGTCTCTGTCGCGGGCACCGTGCGCGGGCAGGACAAGCCACGTGTACCATCTATCATCCCGATCTCGACATACGGTGAGTCTGCGTGGGTGCTGGTAAATGGGGAGAATTTGCTGAAGAGAAATGTCTCTAGACGGACAGGAAGCTGGGATTAGTAACCTGCTAGAACACCTCTACCTTGACAATAACCGCGACTTGCAAAACGACTTCGGGCCAAGAGTACACGAGGGCCCCGTACGTCGTCGGAATGCCGCTCGGCATACCAGCTTCATGACCAGAGACGGAGCCTCGCGACGTCTGGAGGCTTCCTTAATATCCCACTTTAACTCACATTCCGACGCCGTAACAGGTTTGGCCGTGTCTCCAGACCACATGTTCTTCGTGTCTTCGTCAGACGACAAGACCGTGAAGGTGTGGGACACTGCACGCTTGGAGCGGAACGTGACGAGCAAGCCGAGACATACGTACAATCAGCACCACGCACGAGTCAAGTGTATATGCATGCTCGAGGGCGTCCATTGCTTTGCGAGTGCGGCTGAAGACAGCAGCCTCCACATTGTCCGGGTGCATGTGAGCCAGAGTGGGCAGCTTCCGAAGTACAACAAACTGCAGGTCATTCGCGAGCATAGGGTGGAGACTCCTGGGGAGTACATCACCAGCATGGTTCACTATTCAACAGGTACGGCGTCCCTACTTGTCGAGATCTAGACACCCAAAATTGACGTGCACAATTGCAGATACTTCGTCGAACCTAGTATACGCTACAACACATTCCGTGATCTCGATCATCGACTTGAGGACGATGCGAACATTACAGCGCATGGAGAACCCACGACACCATGGCCCAATCACCTGCATATGCTTAGATCGCAAGCGGGCGTGGGTCATCTGCGGCACATCCACAGGCGTCCTCTCCCTGTGGGACATCCGGTTCGGCATACTCATCAAGAGTTGGAAAGCGGGCCTTGCGAACAAGGGACGTCCAGGCCGCATCCATCAGTGTCTCGTCCACCCGACCAAGGGCAAGGGTAAATGGATCATCGTCGCGACAGAGTCGCACAAGTCCGGTAGCGAAATGCCATCCCACACGGTGCTCGAGGTCTGGGACGTCGAGAAGACGACACTGGTAGAGACGTTTGTAGTACGGACCGGACGGAGCTCATCAGACGGCGTGGACGAGCCGAAGGAGGTCAGCGTCGGGGAAGCAGAGACAAGTCCCGCTGCCGCCATCGCCGCTCTCGTACGGGCACGACAAGAAAGCGGATCCGTGGACACCGGGACCCGACGTGCAGGGATAGTCGGCCCCGACACGCCCTACGGGGATGCCCCGCTCCCTCCCTCTCCCGATGTGCGCGCCGTCATCGCGGGCTCCGAGTTCGGCGGCCACACCATTGTGCATCGGTCCCACATCGGCGAGACCGAGAGCAAGCCTGGGGCGCGCTCGTCTGCGCGCGGTTTCCTGATCACAGGCTCGGAGGACTGTAAGCTGCGGTTCTGGGACCTTGCCCGCCCCGAGCGGTCTCTCGTGCTCAGCGGCTTGGAGTCGGACCATGACAAGCCTTCATATAGGTGCGTGAGCCCCGTCTCTCACTCGCTAAATCTTGCGTAGGCTGACTTGGTATTTCAATACAGCGTTTTGCGGGACGCCACGGGCACCGCGTCGTCGTACATCGAGACATGGCCGTCGGCGTCGGCGAACCAGAGCAACCGCCCTCCCCAACGGCTCTCCCTGATCAACCACAACCAGCAGAACTTGCTGAAGGGCCACCAGGATACCATCACCGCTCTCGCGTGCATAGACTCGCCGTTCAGAGGCGGGTTGGTCACTGGGGACAGGGCGGGCGTGATCAAGGTGTGGAGGGTGGAGGCGTTCGATGCCGCTTGATACCAGTGCACGACTTGGAGTTGTCTTCAGTAGAATGGATAATACTTACCTTCGATGTTTGTACCATAGACTAATGTGCTGCAGAGAATATCTGTCACCTCAGCAGTTCTTTGCCCATGTTCAACTTTCGATAGCCGCGTTCAGATCTTGATCAAGAAGCAATGATATATGCTGCAGACGTCTGCTCGCCCACAACCTCCACAATATGTTACACTCGAATCCCAATTGACTTCCAACGCGCAAGCGGTCTCAACAGGAGGCCCTAAAAGCTATACGGGTCGCCATATTCATCCTCGTCACTGTGGTAAGAGTCGCCATAGTCAGAGACGTCTCCGGCCTCCTCATCGGAAGGATATGCATCTTCGTAGCGAGCGCCTCGTCTTGGTACGGAACCGTCATCTCCGTACATCTCACTGCCGAAACCCGCAGCCGGGTCAGGGTTCTGTCCTAGATTTGGGATATTAGGAGAGAGACTTACCGCTCGCGTGCGGCGACTTCGGCAGCCAGGCCCTCGCTGGATGATTAGCATGTCGTATAGTCAGCGACAAGAGCTGTATGAGGGGTGAAGAGACACGCACGCATCCTCTTCGTCTTCACTGACGATGTGGTGGGCCCCATACGGGCCGTCCACGTCGTCTTCTTCCTCATCGGACGTGATAACGATGGGGCCTCTGGCCCGGCCAGCCAAGGCACCTCGTCGCCTGCCGTGGCCGACGTACTGCACCTCGTCTGCTTCCGACGGCGGAGCTGGCGCGGGGCGGAAGTCCGCATCGTCGTCGTCGGAAAGCTCGATCACTTCGTCTTGGTCGAGGTCAACAGACGGAGCGCGTCTCCGTGCAGCACGGCGGCGGCCGGCGACGTCATCGCCGTCATCGATGAAGCTGCTCTCGTAGCCATCCTCACTGCCGCCGTCGCCGTGCTCTGCGTCCCCGTCGACCTCCTCGATCCGTACAGAGCCGTCATCGCTATGATGCGATCCGCCGCCCTCAGACGCGGAGTCCCCGTCCTCGTCCTCGTGCCGGTAACGAGGTGCAGGGAAGAACAACTGGCGGAGCATGTCCAGTCCTGCCCAGTTTGCGCCGTACTCTTCCAAGTAGTCCTCGTCCTCTTCATCGTCCTCTTCGTCCCAGAACGGATCCCTGCGGAGATCCCAATGGCCAAAGTCGTCTGCATCGTCGAGTTCGTCCGGGTGAGCCCCGTCCGGATTGTGCCCTGGGTATACACGGCCACACTCGGAACACGCGCCGTCCCAGATCTCATGATGGCAGTCGATGCAGCGGTAAATCCCGCCGTCCTCGTCGTCTCGCAAGCCCATAACTTGTTGCAAGAGAGCCGGTGGCTGACCATCAGGAAAGACGCCATGTAGCTGGTTCGCAGACGGGCGGAATATGCCAGCCCAGGGGTCACCAGCAGCGTCGGCAGCTTGCTCAGGAGGGGGCAACAGGGCCGTTGCGAGACCACTCTTGACCAGGGACGCCACCATCTCCTTGATTGTCCATATTTCGATTGGGCGCTCCTTGACTACGGCACGACAATGAGGGCACGTCTTCTTCCGCAGCCACACGGGGAGCAGTTCGTTCGCGGGGACGTCCGGTGGCGCAGCTTTGAACCAGTTGAGTAGACACTGATAGCACGCTGAGTGGCCGCAGGGAGCAAGAGCAAAGGGTCGGTGCATCAGATCGAGACAGATTTGACAGGATAGAGACTGCTGGAAGGTGGAAAGCAAATCCTCGTGTTGCGATACAAGCTGCAGATCGGTGTTGAACAACTGCAGCGCAACAGAGTTTGGCAGTGAACTCACAGTCGTCTTGGCAGAGACCTGGTCTTTCAAGTCCGTAATCTCTTGCTGACTGGCTTGCGGGGCCATGTCTTCGTCAGTAGCTCGTCCTTTGCCTTTACTTGAGCTGGAATGGGATGGCGAGGGTTCACGAGAGGCCATCGCAGAGGTACTTGCGCAGGCACATGAGGGTGCATTTTGTTTGGTATGTGGCTCGGGTGAAATGGAGCTGGAGCCAGCCAGGGTCACCGAGCGCGAACGTGAGCGCGATTGCGATGCTATTGGCGCGACATGCTCCTCGGGCTTGGAGGCGTCCAGAGGCTGAGATTGCACTACAGACAATTTACGCTTCTTCTTCCTCCGTTTCTTCTTCTCTTTCGTGTCTCTTCGCAATTCATCGTCGTTCTGTGGCTTGGGTTTCTTCGCCTCGCGCTGTTCCGAATCCGAGTCGACGAAGAGCCTCTTGCGCACATTCCCTTCTTTGCCAGCAGCAGCAACTTGTACAAAGGGGCGAGCAGGAGACGACATGGCTATCTCAGAGTGCCGCCCAGGTGTAGAAAGCTGCGGAGAGGGATGTGGTTAAGGAGGAAGAGACAGGCGTACACCCGTCGCTTACCACTTTCCGCCACTCGGTACACAATAGCCGCCTACAGCGGAGATGTGATCGGAGTTTCAACAGAGATAAGATAACCACGTGGTCTCGCCAACCACCATCCGCAGCTCAAATCATACTTGACTTCACGACTTAACAGCTTGTCTCTGTCTCTCATCTGTCCCGTCTGCTCACGTTCAAGGGTCTACACGCTCGTCAGAGAGGCCCATCTGCCGATGAGGTCGCCATACTTGAGCCCGAACTCCCCGGCGGAGCTCGCGGTACGACCAAACGCAGGCTATTTCGACCTCCATGCCTCCTCTGGCATGTACGCTCCTTTCGACGGCGCCGCTCTATATCCATGGAACGCGCCTTACGGACTTGCTGGCTCTGCGGGCGGGCTTATAGACTCTCAGAGCTCTGTGCCTACAGCAGGCGCGCTTCACATGGACTTCCCAACACTGCTGCAGTCAAGGCTGGGCTACTCGCCGAGACAGCGCTCCGGGTTCTCCAGAGAGGCGATTCACACACCTGCTATTGACCTGACTACTTCACTCCTGGTCTCTGAGAGCGGACTGCTGTCGCCTTCTCTCCCTGTTGTCTCTCCAGACGCTCCAGCTGCGTCTCAGCCAAGTTTCGCGAGGAGGGCAGCAGAACGTCGGGACCGTGTCTCCGCTCGGTCTAGGACGCGGTCGGAAGCCTTTTGGTTGATTCTCTACTTCGCGTTCAACCTTGGCTTGACACTCTATAACAAGGGTGTGCTGGTGCGCTTCCCGTATCCGTACACTTTGACGGCGATGCACGCTCTCTGTGGTAGCCTCGGTGGGTATGTGTTGAGGTACAGAAAGGTCTACAAGCCCGCGAGGCTAGAGATCAGAAGCTATGCGATCCTCGCCGCGTTTAGTGTGCTCTATGCGGTCAACATCGCGATCAGCAACCTGTCATTGCAGCTTGTTACCATCCCCGTACGTTCGCACGTCCTCAACGCGTCGCAAGGGGAATGCTCATGCGTGCCGTAGTTCCATCAAGTCGTGCGGGCCGCGACACCTATATTCACCACGTTCCTTTCTTCCCTCATGTTCGGCACCAATGTGACTTCCGCAAAGCTGGTCGCTCTGGCACCGGTCATGCTCGGGGTCGTCCTTGCGTATGTCTTCTACTACGTTGTATCTCGTATTACCGTGTATTGACACCATCAATAGCACATATGGAGACTACTACTTCACAGCCTTAGGCGTACTCCTCACGCTGCTCGGCACCATCCTCGCCGCACTCAAAACAATCTACACTAATGTCCTCCAATCGTCTCCTGCAAAGCTCACGCGTCGATCTGTCCGTCCCACTCTCACAAGTGCCCTGCTGCTGCCACCTCCGCTGAACCTCCATCCGCTCGACCTTCTCACTCGCATGTCCCCGCTCGCGTTCATCCAATGTGTTGTATACGCCTACCTGTCTGGCGAGTTTGCGCAAATACGCGCTGCGCCCTCATTCCCCTCCGAAAGCGCCTCATCAGCCTCCGGTCGCCTTCCCCTGCTACTACTCCTGGGGAATGGTTGTATCGCGTTCGGCCTGAACGTTGTCAGCTTCACTGCGAACGGCAAGGTCGGCGCGCTGAACATGACCGTAGCAGGTAAGCTGCCTTGCTTCCGGTTGCGGGTGAGTGTACGTGTACTAACGCCCCTGCAGCGAACGTCAAGCAGGTTCTGACGATCGTCCTGGCGGTGTCCGTCTTCAACCTCACGATTACCCGTATCAATGCCCTCGGGATCGCTATCACCCTCCTCGGCGGGGCTTGGTATGCGGCTGTGGAGTACCGGGAGAAGGCGCGCAAGAACTCGAAGACGAGGATTGTCGATGGCGGCGCGAGGTTCACTACAATTGTTGGGCGATAAAGAGATAATGATGGGGTGCTGTTCGCGGCGGCTCTTTTGCCGTAGCATCTTGGCTGGTAGCGCGCTGCTGAGGTGCAGGACGTGGGAGGTCGACGAGGAATGTTCGGCGGTCATGAAGGTGGAGATCGCGCATATACACGGACTATAACTAGATACCCATTTGTATCCTTATCCACATTCACACATTCACCTAGAGAACACATTCATTATTAACAAAATACTAAACGGCCATCGTTCCGAGTGATATAGTGCATTCCAGCATCAGCGCCATGATGTAGTACTGTGACTTGAACTCGACTGTGTCGGTGCCGAAACGCGCGCTACGGTACTGCTACAGCAGTGCATAGCTTGACTGCGTACTACTACCACTCTCCTAAAGCTTTCCACCGCGATGTCCAGCGCCGACACGTCCAAAGCACAATCCAAAGCGAAAGCGAAAGACAAGGAGAAGAAGGCCAAATCGTCCTCGAGCGGCGGGGGCGGCGGCCAGCCCCAAGACCGCCTCAAGACGATCGTGCGCCGGCTCCCGCCCAACCTCCCCGAAGATATATTCTGGCAAAGTGTCGCCCAGTGGGTCTCGGATGAGACTGTTTCGTGGAAGGTGTACTATCCGGGCAAGTTCAAGACGAGGTGCGTCTCCAATATGCAAGTGGTGGGGTCTGGGATGTTGACCGGGGTCGGGGTTGCATGTAGATTGAACAAGGAGAACATCCCCTCGCGGGCGTACATCGCGTTTCGGAGCCCGGAAGTGCTCGCGACGTTCAGCAGGGAGTACGACGGGCACGTCTTCCGGGACAAGGCTGGTACGCATCTCACACTCAAACTCTGCATCTGTGCACATAGCCCTGATGCAGCTGTGTAGGGAACGAGTCCGTCGCGATAGTCGAGTTCGCGCCGTTTCAGAAAGTGCCGAATGAGAAGAAGAAACCGGATGCCAGAGCGGGCACTATCGAGAAAGGTGTGCAAGTCATATATGAGTCCAGTCCAGACGAATGGTCCTCTGATGTTCTATGGCAGATGAGGATTATATCTCGTTCCTGGAGTCGTTGAAGGAGGCCTCCACGAAACCGTCCGATGCTGATACTATTGAGGCTCTAGGTACGTCTATTATCGTTGATGAGTACGGCTGACGACTGAACGTATGCTCTGTGATTCTTAGTCGCCTCAATGCAACCCCCGCCACCACCCACGACGACCCCCCTGCTCGAAGCGCTCAAGGCTGAGAAGTCCGCACAGAAAGACAAGGAAGCGATCCTGCGCAACCACGCCCACTACAAGGATCCCGCCACGCTTGCCTCACTCGCGTCCGGATCGAAGAAGGAAGACGGGAAGAAGAAGGGGGGCGCATCCTCGTCCAGCGGCGGCAAAGGCAAGGACAAGGAGAAAGGCGCAGACGGCGCCGGGACGGTGGGGAGGAAGGGAGGAAAGAAAGCCGCGGCGAAGGCTGCTGCTCAGCAGAACGCTGGAAAAGATGCGAAGGACGCGAAGGGCGCGACATCGGGTGGTGGTCAAGGTGGACAGGGAGGCAAACAGTCGGGCGGTCAGCCTTCGAAGCCGCCCAAAGCGCCTCGCGAACGCAAGACACAGGCGCAGGCAGCGACTTCTGCTGCTCCTGCTCCGGCGGCTTCATCCTCCAACGGCAGCGCTGCTACACAGGCTGCGACTGCCCTCACTGCAGCGCCGAACACGAGCACGAGCACGAGTGGGGATGGAACTGGACAGCAACAACAGTCTACGCGCCGATCGCGCCCCGTGCTTGGCCTCGCCTCACGCCAATTCGAAGTTGCACTGAGCGGCGCAGGTGTTGCCGTCAGCGGCGGCGAACGCAAGTCGCGGCGCGAGCGCGAGAAGGACAAAGAGAAAGAGAAAGACAAGGATCGCCCCGCAGAGTCCGCCTCCTCCGGGCAAGCTACAGAAGGAAGCGGGCCCGCGCCACCTAAAGCGAAGGAGGAAAAGCGGGGCGGGCGGGGTGGCGGCGCGCCTGCCGCGCCGACGATCCTTCAGCGTAAGGCTCAGGGCGGGCCTCCTCCTCCCAAGATCCTTACGCGGGCGCCGCAGAGCGCGGGTGCTAGCAGTGGCACGACCCCTACGCCTGCCCCGGCCGCCGGCGCTGCACAAGCTGAAGGTGCCGGTGACGGGGCTGACGGAGCAAGCGGCAGCAGGGGTCGCGGCCGAGGGCGTGGGCGAGGACGCGGCCGCGGCGGATCGTCTGGTTGAAGGACTACCCCTACCGTCAACAACTCGCTCGCTCGGACCTTGGCATTGCATTTCGGGCTATCCTAGACGCACACAGCGTAGCGTCGCAGTCGGTCCGCCCTAGCCTCGACATCGACGCGCGTCGGGGCAAGACTCGCTCGCAAACCTGGGGTCATATGCGAACCAGTAGGGCTGCGCTCTCTCCACTCACGCGTGCTAGCTCATCTTCTCGCTTCGTTTGCATATGCGTATGGAGGCCGCTGTGGCGATACGTACTCGTGTACTGAACGGCGCACCCGCAGCTAGGGATGGCCTGGTGTGGGGATTCGTACCATGTATGAGGTATGATGGATGTATGGACTATTGGTGTATCGATGCAGCTGGAATGATGTAGTGACTTACGCCCGAGTCACTGTTCGTAATGCCTCCTGTCCGATAACGAATTTCACTTCAAGCTCGCCCCCCGACTCTGCGCTCGCCGTCTTCACCCGTTCCTGTGCTATTCCTGATGCACAGTGAACGGTGTTGTCGCTGTCATACCCACTGGACGAAGGTAGATGAGTTGTATCGATTGACATAGTTGGTGCTGAGATGTGCGGAAGTCGCATTCAAGTCGTATAAATATACACGCCGCACGAACCACCTTTCATTTGCGACACCTCAAGACCTGGATGATCGCCATGCTGTTACGCCTGCTGGTGTGGCGCCTTGCTGGCAACGAACGCGCAACGACTAGTCTCCGCCTCAGGCTCGGTCTCAATCGTGCTTCCGCTCACATCCGTCGACGCGCCCTCCTGCAGGGCGATGCGCGCCTTCCCCGCGACGGTATATGCGGGCCAGACAGGGGAGCGCGCGAGCTTGTGCGTGCTCGGGTCTCCGCTGCGGACGAAGGAGAGCCAGTACGCGATGAGCTCGGACGCGAACGCATCGTCGATCGGACGCTGCGGCTGGAATGTCGTCGTACCATTGAACCTGATAACCGTGCGGCCAATCAGTTAGATGAGGTTCTATGCCATATTGTGTGTGAAGGAAAGTATGCTCACCCTGTCGATGTCCCACGGAACATCATCCAGTTCTCAGAAGCGTGGAAGACGATGGTCGTATTCGCCGTCGGAACGGGCTGATTGTAGCGGTACGTGTACGCTTTGCTCTTGCGGGCAGCGGCAGTCCCAATGATTGCTCTCTAGTAGGACATACGAAGTTCAAACGTGAGCGTCAGAGCGCACGTACATCGAGTATCCGAGATGAGGGACGTACCGCACAAATGAGCTCAGACTCCCCTGTGGCGACCATGAACCGCTGCGCGTCGGAGTCGAACGCGGACGACGGGTAGTGCTCCAGGTACTCTTCGAGGTCCTGCGATGTGAGCCCCGGGAAAAATGTCTTCAGCGCAGAGGCGATATCCGATCCGCCCGAGAGCGTTTCGTTGGACGTAGATCTAGTGTGAACGAGCACGCTCGCACGATGAGTAAGGAATTTGTGGCTGGGACGGGTGGTAGTTCGTACCCTACGATGACGGGAACGTCGGCGAAGTTTCCCTTGAGGATTGACAGGGTAGGTATCTCGGTAAAGAGCTTGCCGTCCAGTACAGGATGAAACGAATTGTAAGCCCCCGTACTGCAACGTACGCAGTCAGCTGCATTCCCGTCTGGAGGTATATCCAGCATTACTCACAAGTTGTACATCGCCGCATCCTGCGCGCGCGCAAGTGCACTGATGCTCGCCTTGCGGAGACACCCCATGCGGGTCGCGACACTCTCGGAACTGGAACCACACCCAGCTTGCTCGGAGTAGAAGTCGAAGAGCGGCTGTACCATCATCACGATTAGTACTCGTTCTCCCGATTGACAATAAGAAGACGTACCCTTTGCTGCTCGGGGGAGGGCAACGGAGTGCGATACACGCTCTGCGCGATCGCCTGCGAGAACAATCTTTGTCCCTCGTGTGCGACGAGGTGCAGCTCCACAGACGACCCGCCCGCGCTCTCGCCATTGATCGTAACCTTGGTCGGATCTCCACCAAACGAGTAGATGTGCTGCTGCACCCACTTCAACGCCTGGATCTGGTCTTGGAAGCCGGCGTTCAGGTCTCCAAGGGTGCCATCAGCCAACTCCGGGGCGGAGAGGAAGCCGAAAGAGTCGAGACGGTAGTAGACTGACACAACGACGACGTTAGGTGACTGGTGAATCCAATGGTCGAACGGCCAGTTGGCTGGGTTGCCGTACACATAACCTATCGTCCTGGAACGTCAGGCTCTTGTTTCACATCTGATGATTGTTATATATTACTGACCTCCGCCGTGGATGTACACCAGCACCGGCACTGTGGATCGAAAGTCAGCGACATGAGAACGACGGGAGACGGTCAACATCTTACATTTGTCTCCTGCCTTCGCACCGGCTGGAGCGTATATGTTGACCTTTAGACAGTCCTCGCTTCCCGCGCCACCGGCATCGCCAGCTGAAACATATCGACGACGCTCTGTAAGTGTGCAGGTACGGTAGCCGTCATCTACGCTCACATCCGGTGCTCCCTTGGACGCAGAAGTTTGGATACACGTTCGCCGGGACTACCTTGCCTTGCGTCTCCCGCGCTACTCTCGCGGTATTCAGAGGCAAGGGCGCCCTGAAGCGGCGCTCCCCGACCGGTGGTTCGGCATAAGGGATCCCGAGGTAGGCGACCGTGTTGGGATACGATAGGTTCCCTAGATACTTCGCATAGCCAACGTCAACCACATTGGGCGGCGATGCGCTAGCGAGACCGAGGACGGAGAGACATGCTCCCCACAAGCCTAGGCGAGAGAGCAGTTTCGTGGACCACGCCATTGTCTCTGCAGCCGTAGGCAGCGTGAGCTCTGCAAATTTGATGCGTCAACTGAGACCCTTTATATTCGTACGCGCAGCCTGAGGGGCAAATCGACTCACCGGCGAAGTAGAGGGCTGCCGCCCCTGCCACGATGGCGAAGAAGAGGGCGCCTGGGGCATATGATGGGTCACAAGTAAGTTAAGCACGGAGGAACTTTGGATCACCAGACTCGCACTAACGTTGTCCGTAGCTTCGCATATTGGAAAGTTTTTCTACGAGGAAGAGTCGCGGGGATAGCGACGGAAGTGGAAGACGTACGAGGGTGCGCTTCGCGGACCGCGCCAATCCACGCGCGGAGCGCAGGCCGGTACCTTTCGGCCTAGTGAGCGCCACGTGCGGTATTTCTAGAGCGGTTCCCATTTTATCAGGTTTCCTTAGGTTGATGATCAGTCGGCCAGTACTTGAGAGTAGGAAGGTGGACACGCGAATTGAACCCCTCCGTGATTCCGCCCAAATGTTTGTGGGTCATGAGCATTCCCAGAGAGAACGGCCCGTCAGTTGACATACGCCCCGTTCCGCGTAACCATTATTTGGCGATCTGTATACCGTTAGACGGATACGCGTACTTGGTTGAGGATCGCACATACCACAAGGCAGAATCAAACTTGCGAATGCGAAGCCTTGGTCGCCCCATTCGCGCAACGCTCGCCTTCTTGTCCATGTTTACACTTGACGACGGTAGCGCTGGCGTTGGTGTCGTCACTTTTCTTACAGGACTACGCAGACAAACCAAGCACAGGCCGACCCGCACCACGTCAACATAGTAGAACTCCATTCCCGCGGTTCTCTAGGAGAACCAGCTTAGCCCCTTTCAACAGACGTATTTTCTGTCCATTTTTCTGGTATGACCAGGCACGAAGTACGTTGCGCAGCACCCTAGTGTAGCGTGCATCGTGGTACACTCTGAAGTGGTCACATTGGTGGAGTGAAACGGAAAGCTCTTCGCTATCCGTTCCCGACTGCGGGGCTGACGACCTCGCCGAGAACTGCGGTCCGCTCTCTTGCCCGTGCGACCCGAAGTGGGACTGTCCAATGGAAGAACTTGAGTCAACCGTTGTCGCACCGTGGAAGGCAACGGAGAGAGGCCCGAGGTTGCCTGCATCCTTCAGATTCTTGAGGAAGCCCCAGAAGTCTCTCAGAGCATCTGTTGTCCATACAAGAGTAAGATTGTCGCATGTAGCCTGGGGCAACGAATTGGCCAAAGGGTCTGCAAGAACGGCCGCAGGCGTAGCGCCCCATGGAGGACGGCCACGGACTGGGACGACCCATGCCAATCGACGAAACGGGTCGCGAGTGACTTCTTCGGCTGTCGCATTGCTATATGGAGGTATGGGTACGGCTGGCATCTTGAAGACGTCGGCTTGACTTATGGGAGGCCAAGGGTTCTCGAACATCGTCGGTGAGGGGCAGAAATGGGGCTAGCCTTGTCCATCAGTATACCTGAAAAGATGCATCGCATTGGCCACGGTACTGACCAGGGGGAAAAGAGGACGTAGCGATCCCTCTTCAAAGCGAGGCCGTTTCGCTGGTGTGTGGTCGCGAGGCTCGGCAGGACTCTTCCTCTTCCTTATTGGCTTTTCCTCAATAAGGACACCAGGCGACGGCGCCGTTGTATTGATACTATGACTATCAGAAACTGGTGGAGGAGAGGTTGGTGTCGAGCGTGGCTTGTCCGCTCTCACCAGGTGCTCGTGCAGAACGGAATGATCAAACTCTTCCAAGTCCTCCAGTGACCATATGTCGTCCTCATCGATTTGCACATCGCTCGTCCAGGCTTGAGAGCGAGGTTCAAGCCCCTGAAAAACGATACGAGGCTGTTGTTGGGAAGGTGGACGCTGAGAGAGCTCCCAACTCCGTCCAGATAGACCTGAAAGTCTTTAGCCACCGCCGTGCATATTGCGGTACATCAACTATGACGTACGGAATATGGAGAAATCTGTTTTCAGCGGTGAATACCACCTGGTCTCGTCACGCGTCGAAGACACCAGTGCTGCGGCACTTTCGAGGAGTTCCTGCGAACTTGTTTGTAAATTTGAAGTGTCCGACTCGCATGAGAGATGATGAACGGTTATGTCAACATCGTTCATGGTGTAATCCTGACTCCAAATAAGGCTGTAATAAGTTACGGAGTAGAACTTTCTCCGGTCAATGAGATACTGACTTACTACTAGCCTAGAGGTACCAGTCGTTGCAGTAGGGGACCTAAAGACTTCAAAGAGAAGTGATTGGCATTGTCTGCCGATGTTGAATATTTGAATGCGGGGATTGCCGTCTCGAGGTCAGCCACTGGTGAGAAAAAGCAATGGACATTCAGGGGATTGAACCCTGGACCTCACGCATGCGAAGCGTGCGCGCTACCACTGTGCCAAATGCCCATGTGAGCATCATCTAGTAAACAGTTATATAGAGTAAGATGCTTGGGAGATCCTCTGTTGACGCAGGGCCAGGTCAGACCGCGCTGAGCCAATCATTTGCCGTGAGCCCGCCATGCCACTGAGGGAAAATACAAACAGTAACTACATTTATGCGAGTGTCTTGCCAAAATTTCTGGGTTCGGTTTGAGAATTCATGTAGACGCGATTGGATCTGGAGTAAGTATACAGTAGACCCCTGTGCGTGTCGCCACATGTGCTACTACCGTCAAGTTCCACACAGTCACAGCAAGTATAACCACCCCATGCAAACGCCCACGACTGTGAATGCAACGCGAGAGACTCCACCCCAGGGAGCTAACCTCGAGGTTGCGGCATTTGATGTGCTGGTCGGTGTGGACGAACTGAGGCTACCTGTCCCCGAGCCGGTTGAGTTCGACGCAGAGGATGCCGTGCCAGCCCCTCCACTCGGTGTCGCGGTCGCGGTCGCGAGGAAACTGTCCCACGCGGCGATGGTTGCGCTCGGTATGGTCGAAGTGCCTTGAGTCGCCGCAGATCCGTAGAAGATCTCATTACCACCTGGCAAGAAGTCCCCAGCCAAAGTCGCGTTCTCCCCGCCCACTACGTTCGTCCCTTCGACGGTCCCGTTCCTATTAGAGCCGAGGACGAACTCACGGAGGAAGACAAGCGCCTGGCGCGGCTTCCACTCTGGGACGAGATGGCCGGCACCGACGAACACGAGGTAGGTGAGGTTGCGCTCTTGGTGCACGATGCCCGCGAACTTGCCCTCGTCGTCGAACCACGGGGTGGACGGCTTCCGCGTGAAGCCTTGGATCCCGCCGAAGGTGAAGTTCTGGATGACGACCTCTGTTCCCCTATGCTGCACCTGGGCGTCATCGTTGCCAGAGTAGAAGATGAAGGGTATGTTCCGCGCCGACGCGTTCGTCGCAAGCTCTGAGAGGAATGCCACCGGTTCCACGCTCGGGTCGCCGTGCTCGTTACCTATGCTCTTGTTGTATACTGAGCCGAAGGGATAGTTGAAGCTGCTGGTCCAGTTCTTCGAAGTTGGCGCGTGCAGCGCTGCCCGGGTGCGCGGATCGTTGAGGAAGGGTGCCGCGTTCTTGGGAGGTTCGGGGTTCGTGGCGTCCGGGATGTCGTACACATCAAAACCGCCATTCGCTGAGGCCCTTGATCAGTCAGATAGTTGTTACACGTAGACATGGAGGAGCACGTACACCATGGGAATGTGAAGTTGAGGGCGTAATCTCTCATCTCATTGAAGATATAGCACCCATACCACGGATCAATGGTTCCATTTGCACGGCCCGACAGGTCTCTCTTCCACGCCTCCCTTCGCTTCAGGCGATCCGCGACGTCTTCCTCGCGTGCGGAGAGAGATGTTGAATCTCTACGAGCAGCGTACTCAGCGACGATAGCGTCTTTCCACGAGGTCAAGGTAGATGCTTGTTCGTTTGAGCTCGCGGAACCCAGAGTTTGCTGTAAGCCTGGGACGAGGTTGAGCGTGGAGAAGGTTCCATTCTGAGGGTACGTCAGGTTCAAGTCGAACCCGCAGAGGTGGTGTCTGTGTTAATGTAAGCCTCAGTTATTAGGGCACTTACACTGGGAACCTCAGCTTACTGTTCTCTGAAATAATTGAAGACATCTTGGTCGTATCCTATGAGCGACGGGTACGTCTCGAGAATATTGACCTGTTCCCTTCCGTGAGCAACGCCTCAACCGTTGTAAGTGAGCATCGCTTACGACTGGAAGGTGTCTGATGGTAGCGAAGGATCCTAGCGATCCGTCTCCGATTGCGAACTTGCGTAGATTGACCGGACTCTTCTCCTGTGCGAAGAGATGCTTGACAATGTAAGGCTGTATCGCAGAAGTGTGAATAAGGAGGTTGCTATATCTGGGTAGCTTGGAAGCGGACTCACAATATACGTTCCGGCGTAGCTTTCTCCAGTGAGGTAGAGTGGCCGGGTTGCGAGACTCGGGAAGACTTTCACGAGGTTCCTAAGGAATCCAAGCTGCGGAAAATGTCAGTATGATCCGCCGGAAGTCGAAACGCATGTAACGCACGAAATCTTCTGCCATCTGGTCCTCGTCCGCAACTAGAAGATTCACGAGTGGTTGTTTGTAAGTGGTTGTGTATGATTGGCCATCCCTGAAAACTCACCATAACCATGCGTATCGGCTGTGGAGAAACCAGTCCCTGACGGTGGGTGTGCGTTAACATCTGCTGCACTACGGATACTTCCTAAGAGTGCGATTCATGCTCACCGACAGGCTGGTCGATCCAGATGGTGTCCGCCAGAGTGTTCCAGCTGTAGGGATTGACCACCCAGGAACCGTTGCTCAGAACGTGGATAGGACCATTCTATATGACATATCAGCGTGTGAAGAATGGCGGAAGCTGCACTCCATCCGGAACATACCTCCGTCGACAAACCGAGCATGCCAGAGGAGCCGGGGCTTGAGAGGGAGAATATCGAGCCCGTGAGAACTCACGACAAACCGGAGCAGCACTGCGCCTACTTACCCGCCTTGGATCCACAGGATCCACGGATCGGTGTTATTCGGACTCGCTGGGGCAGTCAGGGTACCGTTCGCGCCCTGCCTTTCAAAGCCCCAGAAGAAGAGTGTATTGTTCGGGTGCCCCGCGCGATCGACAGGGATATTCCCCGCAAAGCTACGAGGAATCCCAGCTGGTATACCCGGCAGCGGGTCTGTCACTTCGAAGTCTACGACGAACCACTGTCGATCAGTTTGGAGGAGACGCACAGGGAGCACATAGAACTCACATTTCTGCCATGCTGTGCTGAAATTGCCCTTAGGCTGCCCAGGCCATGCGTGAGGAAACGAGTTGGGAGGGACTTGCTGCCCTTGAGCGAATCCGGATTCTAGGACACTTAGGGCGAGGAACGCGCAGAGGCTTTTGCGGATCGTCATCGCGCTCGATCCAATATCAGCACCTACGCGACACGCTGGCTACGATGGAACCAGTACTCTTGGGCTCTTTATATATGCTTCGGCAACAAGGACACCTTCTGCTCGAGATATGAGGCAATCTCGCGCTCTCGACGCGTCCTCTCGGATGAGGTGACTTCATGGAGGTTCTACAACGGCGATAAGCAGCATCGTGCACTGAAGCCGCATGGCGCTGCCCTGTCATGAGGACGAACACGACTTTCGTCGGAAGCGGTAGAAGAGCGGGTGTTGATGCCTGCCTGAGCCATGTCGGCGTGCCGTACGGCGCGAACTCTCCCTTACAGCTGCCGTGGAGGTAGGTCATAGCCCGCCCGGCAGAGGCGGGCCGTTGCAGAACGGAACGTCTGATGAAAGGACTAGGATATCAGAATACGTAGACTTATCACGACGCGACGAGAGAGAAACACGCAACGATGGTGCGTGTCTACACAATAACGGTAGAAGATATGACCATGAACTAGTAACTACGCCCCAACACCAAACTGCCTCCGCTGTAGAGGTTTGTCAGCAACTGATTACCCGGGCGTATCCATGGCCGACGTACTAATTGCATGATCTGTTCCCGCTCCGTAGGCGGCAGCGTGTTGAGCTGCTCCGTAGTCAGCCGCAGGACCTGTAGTAGCATATCCTGCAATACCACTGAGCCAAGTATACAGCGGCATTCAAATGACATGGACATACCCTCTGCGTAGGATCAAACTCAGGCATAGCAGGTTGCTGAGCTGGCGGTGGTACCGAAGTGTGCATTGCAGACGGAGGAGGCTGCACCGACATGGGGTGCTGCACACCTAAGTGCGATGGGGTAGATTGTTGGAGGTGCTGGGGTACCGAGGGAGGAGCGGCGGGTGGCGGCGGGCGGTAGTACGGCGGAGGTTGCATCTGAGGCGGAGGTTGGCTGTACATGTTTGGAGGAATGGGCGGCGTCGAGTGGTGAACCGGTGTCTGAGAAGGGGGCGGGATAGCAGGAGGGTACATGGGAGGGGGCTGTTGCTGCTGCATAGGAGCTGGAGGTGGCATATAGGGAGCTGGCTGATGTACCTGGGGCGCTGCAGGAGGTGGTGCTGCAGCCGGCGGCACGGATGCGCCAGTTGCAGCCAGCATTCGCTTTAAGTATGTCAGTATATCGGTTAAAGTTGTGAGTCTTTTGGCTGCATACATTCAAGACGGCGGGGTCGACGATCTTGTGCAAGAGCAGTGCTTGGAACAATGCATAACCTAGCTGGGGGTGAGCAACTAGCAGGGCCCGAGCCTGATCAGGGTGCGTTATCACAAACGCCTGGAGCCACATGTCAGCGGTCACCAGATCCGACAGCTTCATGGACGAACCTTCATCTGTGCGAGAACCTCCAAGATCTGGCTTGGATCAGTGCTCGCAAGGACATGACTGATAGCGTCTAACGCGTTCGAACCGGGAGGTAGTGGTACGCCTTTCGGGAGACTTGCGAGGAATGCATTCGGATCTGAACCTTTGCCATGACGATGATCATCTCGGTCGTGGCGATCGTGGCGCTCACGTTCATGTCGTTCACGCCACTGCGCACGAGTCTCTCCCCCATCTATGATTTCTCCACGGACGGTTGTTTTGCCCTCCAGGAAGGGATCAGAGTCGGCGAGGTCGATACGAAGGGGTCTGCCTCCAATCTCTTGCCCATTGAGATTTCGCACAGCTGACAGTGCAGTCTCATGGTCTAGAACGTGTGTAAGTTGAGCAGTGTCTATTCAATAGTTGGAAATAACTGACCTGCAAACTCGCAGAAGCCGTAACCCTTGGGCTTGCCGGTGTCACGATCAAACACAAGCCTGCGCATGGAGCATATGTTGAGCGTCTTGTAACACAGAACGAAGAGCGAAGCAGGAGCAGGTGGCGCAAGGAGCGACACGACGGTATGGCTGCACTATATGCAGTGATGCGCAACGGGTGTTTGGACTGGCTCTCACTAGGATGCTTATCACGCATTGTGATGCCCTCGTGCCAATGTAGAAAGCAAGCCCATCCATTGCACGATGGAGACTTCGCCTATCCGAAAATGTGCGAATCAAGACGACGCAATCGACTTGAGAACAACAGTGCGCCTGCCTCCATCCATTGAGGATAAGCAGAGCTTACCTGAGCCCGACTACTTGACCGACGCTCTTGAAGACGTCGATGAGTTGGTCCTGTGAATGCTTGGCCGTTGAGCCCATGCCAAAGGAACAGGGACCGCTGCCTCACTCACTTCCGCCATGTTGTATGGCACATTTCCCACTGCGATGATGTTGTGCACACGTCAAACCAAGAGAAATCCAGCTTCACCCGACTGAGCCCACGTACCAAAGACAACTTTGCTCATGGCGAGGATGTAATTTTTATACCCACAGAAGAGCTATTGGCAGTCGACAATATCGCTTTCTTTCAGGCACGCCTTTCAGTCTTCAGACAACGTTGCGTCACAAGATGCAACTTGAAAATAACAGGCACGCTGTATAGAGAGATGCACTCCTTGGATTGATGCAACCGCAGTGCACGTCTGGGCGTTGACCGTCTTCAACCTTTACGCCACAAGATAGGTGGAGCTCCTGGCTGAGTCACGGTGCTACTAGTCGCGGCTTGTAGTTATGGAGTGTAGCTTGCAGCAGATGTTCAGTCTCAAACAGAGCGTAGATAGAAAAAGAGCTCTGGGTAGTGCAAGGGTAGCGGCGGCGAGGAAAGGATGGTATGCCGAGTCCAACAAGTCTCGCAGCACGCAGAATGCTCTCGGCGCCTATCCTCTACACCTATCGACCGAAAAGGCAAGTTGTTTTCGCAAGGATACTATAGCTTGGCCACACGGTACAGCAACAGAGTGTGTCGTACGGAATTTAAAACTATCCACTCATTTCGCGATTAATATCTACTCTATGCGTAGCTCTTGGCCGATCACGCGTAGGAATCGGTCTGTCGTGTGTCCACTAGCACGCACTAGATAATAGTAAACCACGCCGATGTAGAGGACAAGACAATACTTCTAAACACGACGCCGATGCATATCAAAAAGTACAGTATTCCACCTCGACGCCGCATCGCTACTATCCACATCATCAAGATCTCCAACGCCCCGTGTAGGATTCATAGGCACCAGAACACGTATATCATCCAGAGAAGGGAACGCACGATCAAAGAATTTGATATACACGTCGTTTGAGATCTTCCCGTCAAGAGCACTGGCCCAGAGCTCCAGAGTACATACGCCATTCTTACCCCGCGTGCTGTCTCCTACCCAAGGCGTAGGGAGCGTACCTTCGACGGCGATCTTTAGTGTTCGGAGACGAACACATCGTTCGGCGAACTCGAAGAGTCCATCCAAAGTCGGTAATGGGGGCCCTGATCTGTCATAGTAGTCGTAGTCGTCGTCATCATCTTCGTCCTCTTCGTCCTCGTCCTCCTCTTCACCGTCAACATCGGCAACATCGCCCCAGTCCATCCAGTATTTCGTCTTCAGCAGAGGGACTACGGCGAGAGTCTCGATCAGGGGGCAACGTTGGGCAATTCGTAGCAGGAAGTTGTTGTCGAGTTGGAACACGACGTCGATTCCGATCTCGAGCGTTACTAGATGAGACATTTGAACGATATGCTGCAGATAAAACTTGCTGCCTTCGAGGCCTCGTAACTTGGCCGTGGTATCGGACTCCCCTTCTCGGCGTTCAACCAATGTGTTCTCCATGGACTGGTCCAGGATTACAGCGACATGCCTAGGTGCTGGGATGCGTGCTAGCTCCTCAAGACAAGACTTCAAAACGGACCCGGAGCCATCAGCGTCACCGTACAAATATTCCCAGTGTATGGTGATGCTTTCCAAGAGATCTGGAGCGATGTAAGCGAGGAATGTGGGGCACTGGGCGTGGGCGATGGAGACAAGGAGGTGTTTCAGCGAAGCGAATGCCTTTACAGGTGACTTGGCTCGATCGGGGTAACCAACCCAGGTCCAGCCGTTCTCGATAGCAAACGTGGTGAGCGAAGGGAGGGTGCTGAGGTACAGCAACGTGTCTGAGTCCAAGAACGCTGCTTTGATCCACACTGTGTGGAGATTGTGCATCTGCCTGAGGGCGGGAAGGACATGTGGACGCAGCCTTTCGAAGACGTTGAAACACGTCGGGACATCGATGGGTGCATTCCAAGCTGCAGGGTTCGGCCCCCAATGAGACTAACGATGATCAACTATCAGGATGAGGTCCCGTACCACGAGATCAAAACCAGCGTACCGAGAACCCGTACATCGGGAGCATGAGAGTGTGCAAGCCTGGGTGTAATAGTAGGCTCGAGTAGCCCTCATCGAGCCAGAACGGCTGGTAGATGACGCGCCGGAGATATGGGAACAACGCTCTCGATTCCGGATTTCTGCGACGAAGGAATGCTTCCAAAGGTCGCAGCACAGACTCGCCATCGAGCACGTGCGGTTGGACACCGGGAGGTGTCGGGATACCAATGGCTCGTATGCGCCCGATATAGGATACTAATCTCTCCCAAGTTGCATCTTCGGGGCTGGCTGCTGGCAGGACGGACTAAATGTATGCGTCAATATCAGATTATATAGAAATCGGTCGCAGCAGAATCGCACCAATTTACACTCGACCTCATCATAAGAAAGTCGTTGCGCGGGCAGGAGATGTTTGACGAGGACGTAAAGGTCGGGAATCTCGCGCCAAAGCACGTCTAATGCAGACTCGCTGAAAGCCCGACAGGTGCGCGCGAGACCGGCAAGAGTCTTGAGCGACTCCGGGTGACGATATAGGATGCGTTCCGGGCTGTGGATCCGCGGATCCATGACATGGCCGTCCAGCTCTGCGAATATGATCGCGAGGATCTCTTCGATGCAAAGGCATTGATGCATGATCGCTGCGGTAGAGGCGTAGAGTCAGACTTTGTGATGGATGCATGGATATGTAGCTCATATAAAGAGAACCCTTTTCGGTTGCAAATGATGGCAAATTGGCAATGGGCTACAGTGGTACCGGGCTATGAGGCCTCAGACGGGGCGGTGATCAGCTGGCCGAGTAGACCTGTGCTACGCTGTGCGAGTACTACTATTAGCTTTGCCAGACACAGATCTCATTTACAAACATTCAGATATGCAGCTTCAGCACGCACTACGCAGACAATGGACTCGGATGCACAGAGGTTCCGGAAGATGAAAGCCCTGCAAGAGGCTGCAGGCCTGGCCGCAGTGGTAGCTATCAAGGTAATAAGCGCTGAAGAGATTATAGTGGCGTGCATGTCCTTATGTTACGTAACTGAAGTGTAAGAGCGAAGAGAAAGGGCTAGCACTGCATTCATAAATCTAGCGCGGGGCTCCCGT
The DNA here is from genome assembly GCA_022376465.1 of Cubamyces lactineus. Lineage (NCBI taxonomy): Eukaryota > Fungi > Basidiomycota > Agaricomycetes > Polyporales > Polyporaceae > Cubamyces > Cubamyces lactineus. The sequence goes on from JACDTU010000029.1 coordinate 198,302, forward strand.
TGTAATTGTACTACTTCCACTTCCTGAGAATCATCGTAGCAGATCATGCGTGCGCAGACCACACGTTAGGATCCTCGTCCTTCCGAAGGAAATAGGTCATTAAACAAGCTGAACATGCATTCATGCCATCCAAGGAACCTCTCATTCGTGATGCTACCGGTATGTCTCCCAATCTTCAAGTTGTGCCAGTGTTACCGCAGAATCCGGCGGGTATGGCGGATATTGTTTACGATTGACGCTTCATCGAGCGCTACTGGATTACACCGCCCATTGCTTTGAGAGGATTAGTGCGCACGCTGCGAATGGTGAAACCACTACAACGTACGCGACACCTGTGCCAGCACTAGTGGCAAAGGCTGCGCGGTCACACGGTGGCTTGACATGGTGAGCCGACGCAGTTATGCAGATGTATGAAGCCATTTTTTGAACTCTGAAGCTACTGTGCCTCTATTTCAACCCCCCATATCTCTTATGTGAATTCATCACAGAGTCCAGTGCGTCCCGAAGCTCGAAGATTTGTCATGTGCCCTTCTGGTGCCGCTGATTCGCAACCATTGATGGAGTAGTCAGGAAGCGAACCACTCGGACCCATCTTCCGGAGGGTATAAGTAGATGGGCAGCTATTAGCGTCATTCCTGCGGTTGCCCCACTTCGACCCGGTGGCAGTACGAGTGATATCTAGGATATCTAGCGGCATGCAACCTCAAGTCCTCAAGTTGTCGCAACTAGTCGCAACGCTTCTGGTGTGTGCAGCAGCGTGTCCGGGCAGCGGCGCGTACAGTGTCGGGGACATACAATGGTCTCTTTGTACTGGGGACCCCGACGCCGTACCTGGCGCCGAATGCGGATATGCCGTGTGAGTAGGGTGCTCTTGCAGTGCAAAGTCTGCTCGAGTGAGATGCTAACATGCGTGTCATCAGTGTGCCTCTGGACTACTTCAATGCCAGCGCGGGTGTTGCTAAGATCGCCCTTGGTCGATACAACGCAACGAGTTCGACCAGGAAGGGCAGTGTGTTCGTCAATCCTGGCGGTCCCGGTGCGCCAGGCGTCGCTTTGGCGACGGAATCGGGTCCGTTTTTCCAACAGCTAGTAAGTCTATGGAAAGATGGCTGAATACGGACAGCTCACTGAGAGCCGTCGTTGACAGATCGGCGAAGAATACGACATAATTGGTTTCGATCCCCGAGGAATAGGACAGACAGAGTGAGTATCTCTGTACCTACCAAGGACTTTTTGCTGCGCGAGAATCGAACTCATCACATTATCGCAGGCCTGCTACCCAATGCTATCCGAGCCCTGCGGCTCGCCTGGCATTCATCGCTAACACCGTTCTCGATCGTGGATACGACGTCGCACCAAATCTGAACGATCCCTTCAACCGTTACCACCTCATTCAGACCCAACGCGATGCTGACGGGCTGTACAAGTCACAGTTCGAGATATGCGGTCAGACCATGGGCGAAGGGCTCCGGTACATGGGCACTAGCACCGTCGTTCGTGACATCGACTTCATCACCACTCTATTGGATGGCAAGGACGCCCTCATGTGAGTTCTCTGTTCCCACCTTATGACGAGCACCGAACTGATGTTGGGACACAGTAACTTCTATGGGCTATCGTATGGTTCTGCTATCGGGCAGTACCTTGTGAACATGTGAGTCTCATCAATGGCATATTATCTAGGGCTTTCGGACTGACAAATCACAAGGCTTCCGGAGCGCGTCGGGCACGTCGTCATAGATGGCGTTCTGGATGCCGTGTCCTGGGCAAGTCAGTGAAGCCGCGCAACACATGCTCTAAAAGTGTACTTACCAAACATATTAGCTGTGCCATCATACAAGTGGGAGCGGACCTTTCTTGTATACACGGACGATGTGTACAAACTCTTCATGTCTGAGTGCGCGAAGGTACGTCATCTTTCCGTGGACTCCGTACATTCCACTAACATGTCCCCTTTAGGCTGGACCGTCACAGTGTGCGCTGACCAAGAATGCCAACGAAACCGGGGAGGATATTCTCGCCCGTGTGGAAGACTTCGTGAACAACCTGTACTACGAACCGTTGCCAGTGCCAGACGCGACTGCGCCAGGCATCCTGACCAATGGTCGCGCGAGAGGTATCGTCCTCACATGCCTATGCGCACATGCTACGCAGCTCTTACGTCCCATCTGTCCTAGTGTACATACTCAATGCCCTCATATCTCCAACGTCTTGGCCTGATGCCGCTCGTGATATCGTGCAAGCTCTCTCTGGAAACGGCACCGCCATGCTCAATGTTGATAACGAAGGCTTACAGGAGACGAAAGACCTTGAGCGTTCCGCGGTCTCGTGCAACGACGCTCGCCCTTTCGCCCCCCCTACGCCCGAGCAAGTCATCGACCAGCAGCTCTACGACCAGGCGCACGTTTCGCGATTTTCTCTCGCGACCGTGACGTCTGAGCCGGATGCAGGATGTCAGTTCTGGCCGGTAACACCTCCGGAGCGATTCCAGGGGCCGTGGAACCGCACGTTGAAGAACCCTATGCTCATCATCAGTAACACGGTACGCCAACGATGTGCTAACCGTGCGACGGTATCAGGACTGATCGAGGTCGTACTAGCTCGATCCTGCTACACCCCTCACCAGTGGGCAGCGTGCCCAGGAGAGGCAGGGGAACGACTCTGCACGATTGCTGATACAAGACGGTCCTGGTGTAAGGGTCGACTCTACTGGTCATGAGTAATCTCGCGACTGAACACAACCTGTTAACTCTACAGCACACCTCCCTCGCGCTTCCCTCTCTGTGCAAGTCGAAGGCAGTCCGTGCGTACTTTGTGAACGGCACTCTACCCGCGGTGGATACCGTATGCCCCGTAGATGCATCGCCATTCCCCAACGCTACTGCCGCTACACAAGTCCTGTCTCAAGCGGACAGTGCGCTGTTTGAAAGCCTGACACACCTCACTAACGCGATTTTCGGATGACTGCGAAGGAGCTGTACCTCAGCTGGATGTATCCCACCTTGTTTTCGCACCATTTGATATTGCAAGTGTTATATGGAACCTGCCTACGATCGTCATCGTATGGTCACATTCAGCCTGGTTAACATACCCTGGCCTCTGCCGGCAACCATTGTGCAACGACCCGTACGTAGCGTATTGGTCTTAACGCTCACAGGTAGGCAACACAGGATTAAGGTCTCAACTGCGAAGAGCAAATGCGTGTTGGGTGCATGTGCGCACTAGCATCCCCTCCACGTCTTGGGCTAAGACGCTGTCATGTCAGTTCCATCATTTTTCGGGCATCATGCGAAGTCCCCACTCACTCACTCATCACCTGCCAGAAGCCTGAGCTTTATCGCGTGCACTGGATGTAACACCATGAAATGGTGGAGTGCTTCTATCCGTCCGGATTCAAGTCAGCTGAACGGACATCAGCTTCTCCGACCGAGCACGCCGGATTGTTATGGATGGTATCGTGGATGCCATCTGTTGTTCAAACCATGCTGCCTGCCAACTGCCAGAACCGTGCGGTGTCTCAACCCTGGCAGCTATACCGTAGGTCTCCTTGCACACAATATGCACCACATCGAATTGTGAAGGTTTGGCGGGTGACGTGCCGAACCCGGTCAGTCACTGTGCGATTCCAAAACTTCGTATCCTTGCTGATACTCGGTGGGCTGGATGATATTTTCACATGGTGCGCTGTCAAAAATGACTGGCATATGCTCTCCGAAATTGAAAACTCCCAGCATACGTTCTGTTCAATTGCATCTTCTGCATCAACGTACAAGCTGGTTGCTCCTCTCAGTGTAATGAGTCCGGTGAGCTCTCCGACTTGTGCATGTATATCTCAAACGATCGTTGAAGCTGTTCAGCCAGAAAGACGGTGAGTCCCCATTGGTGCGATGAGGATGCGATATCTGGTATCTTAAGGACCAGGATTAATTCACCATCGCATTAGGCCAGCATGCATCGTGGCCATGACTCTGTCATGCATGATTGCGAGACTCGCACGACCTTTGGCCGATACCTTCGAGCATGACACCCCCCCTAAGCAACGGTATGCGCCCCGTTCATTGCCTCCGCGAAGGACTGGCAGCATTCTCGCGCTGCCATCGCCTACACGGTGAAGACGCTGCGCGCCACCGCTGTCAAGGCGTACTCGGAGGAAGACGCAACAATGCTGGCAGATGCACCATGTGCTGCGGAAGTCGTCTTCACAGGACAAGGTTGCGTGGCAGAGATGTAGCGCGACCGCGACAAAGCCGGCTGCGGGGCTGTGATGGATGTTTGGTAGGTATTGTATGATGCATACCCGGCCTGCGAATCCGGCGTAGTGCGAATCGACTCCCATGGGTGGCGATGCTAGAATGCGTGATTCGTTGGGAATACTCGGTATACTGGTTCCTACAGAACGGCCATAGGTTAAGAACCTATCTGGCTAGACCACCGATAGCACCCGGTGAGATTGTACAACGAGGTGCCCTTTCACATTGTGGTTGGTAAGTCTCACCAGTCTCATCTGCGATCGCTTTTCGAATCACTGAGACAGACCAGAACTCTTCAAGATTTTGGACGTGTGCTCAGTAACGTCAATTCCAGCTCGACAATGCCGTATGGGCTGCGCGCTGTCAGATTCGAAGGGCGAACCTACTCGGTGTAGCCGGCGTCCTGTCCAAATGACGAGAAGAATCCTGGTCCGTCAATGTATCTGCCACTCTAAGCACGCTATGCCCCGTACCGTGTACATCACACGAACCCAGCTTCCGATTGTCGGATAGGTGATAGCTCCCGGACCCGAGCGTCCCTTTGCGAAGATGTCCCAATCAGGTTCCTTTTCACCGCGGCCGTCCAATGAAGTCGCGCTTCCAGCAGAAAGTAGGTAACTTGAAGGCACCGCTTCGCTGATCGCCAGACTCCCCGGGTGCAGATGACCGTCGGGCAGCAGAGAAGCCTATTGGATCTTTGGCATCCGTGGCGGCGCAATGTCCGAAATCTACTGTGCCCTTCGACACAGTGTATCGAACTGTATTGACTGTGACGCTCTTCAGGTTGTGCGTGAGCTACTCGTACGGTTTGAGATACATGCTAGCTCCATATGAGTCGCGACTCAGCAGCTACAAGAAACCTTACCTATCACCGTGAGTATTCTCAGCTGCGTGCACCATCGGAGACCTTGGCTAAAATATACTCCCCAGACGGGCGGCATTGCCCAAGAACCAACCTTACGAAGGACTCGGAAGGAGGACAGGAGGCGTTGCCATAGTATTGTCTGGGCATAGCATGTATCGCCCGAAGGGCGCACGAACGCAGCATCCCGTCACAGGCGGCAGTCTCAGAGCGGTCAACAGATTTGGCAGCGCCCACATTCCAGCATTCCTCAAGAGCGTTCATCTCCGTTGGCTATCATCGTCTCCATGGATCTTCACCATGGCTTCTACTACGCTGGGGTCCGTCCATCGTATAAGAGCCAGGCCGGCCTCCTCTGCAGCCCCTCAGCTCCCCTCACATTTCTTCGTATCTCTCTGTTCAAGCCTGGTGCTCTCTTGCAGTGCAAGCCATTTCACTTCCACCCTATAAACCAAACTTCTGTAGCTATACACAATGGCCCGCTTCTTCGCTCTCGTCCTCGCTGTCTCGTCCCTCCTCGTTGGTACTCAAGTCTTCGCCGGTGAGTTGTCTGCTCCGTGTGTGGGCGTACCCACTAGGAACTGACTGTATGATGTTTGTACAGCCCCTGCTAGGGATCTTGTTGCCCGTCAGATCGGCGACATCCAGTGCAACGTCGACCGCCTGAGCATCGTGGCTGACCTGGCAGCGATGCAGAACACTCTGAAGAAGGTCCAGACTGACGTCGCCTCGTGAGCCATCCACTTACTGCGGAGCTGGCATCGTTGTCTGACTAGCCATCTTTGTGCATAGTGACGCTGCTGCCTCCTCGAGCGTGCAGACCGCCATCGATTCCATTGACGGCGCCCAAGGAGCTATCGGAGTCATCGCGAAGGCCCTCCTGACTGGTCAAACCGCCCCTGCCGAGGCTCGCACCCAGGTTCAGGGTAACTTGACCGCCGCTCATGACGCGCTCACCTCTATCACCTCGTGAGTGCCATACGTATAACCTAGCAAGGGTGTTAAGCTAATGACCTGGCTGTGCAGGTCTTCTCCGGATCTGCAGAAGGCGTTGACGCAGCTCGGCAACGCCGAGACCGCGGGCGAGGGCGTCGTCAACAACTGCAAGTGAACGCAGTCGCCTTTGGATACCGTAGTCGGCTGGAGCTTCATGGACTGCGAATGCAAGGACTAGGTTAGGTTTGAGACGTTCACGTTGTTAACATGCTGTAACGAGACGATGGTGGACGGGTGATAAAGTTCTCCACAGGAGTGGCGAATGAGAGCGCGGGCCATGTAGCCCGCTGCGTGTAGCAGAAAAAGAGTACCACTACCGTCATGGGGCGGTGTTGATGAGTTGCTACTTGAGAAGCGGTTCACAGCTACTTCGACCCACCGCAGCGTAGAAGACCAAGCGATGACCGATGGCCAATGCCGAAACATTCTAATCCAATGTTGATAGATCAGCTTGTACAACAATCGCCACATTCTACTAGCTACAAGGAAGAACAGGCCCTATGAGAAGGTCGAAGAATAGCAGGTCCGCAGATAGACCTGTTATACAGTGAGTAAGTACTACACCTTTGCATTGACGCCTTGGCCCAGTCTCAAGCAACAACTCGCTCTTCACCGCTGCGCCTTCCGACTACACTGCTTCTTCGCGGGCTCCTCTCCCTGCTTCTCCGTCGCAATGCCCTTTGGCTTCTTCCCGCACTTCCAGATATGCCGCTGACATGCCCAGTACCGCTGCGTCTTCTCCTTGCCACACACGGGACACCGATGACGGATCCCATAGTGGATGTTCAACAAGTGGCGGCCAATGCTATCCACCGCGATCGATTTGGCACACTTGGCGCTGTGCCCCAAAGGTAGTGGGCACGGGTGCGCGCAATTGCCTGTGCAAGTTCCCGCTCGCGCGGCGGCGCAGAGATCCGCGTGGTGTATGGCCCGGAAATGAGCGCGCCATGCGGAGTCACCGTGAGGTAGATGGACACCACAGCCGGGCATGGGGCAGTAGAGGTCGCTCGGAGGCTCGACGACGATGGGCTTGAGCTCTTCCTGGGCGCAAGATGACGATGATGCGGTGGCAGGAGAGAACAGCGATCGCGAAGAGGATGGGAGCGACGAAGTGGAGCAAGTCGGAACGGGAGAGGACGTTGGGTGTGCGCGGGGATGAGAGGGGTGAGCATCCTGGTCTGCACACTTCGCCCTCTTTGGGGCATGCCATATCACCTCGTCCGCCTGCCTAGCCTTGCGCTTGCATGGGCGAGCGGATTGTGTCGCCTGCAGTCTGATTCATCGCCGTTGGTCAGACTGGGCCGATAGTCTGCACGATATAAAACGTACTCAACGGGTTCCGATGCAAGCGCAGCCCCATCACGAAGGTCCGGCAATACAGGAATCTCTTTCGCCACATGAGAGACCTGTTGCTGAACCACCGGCGTTGGCTGGTGGTGGATAGTTTGCACTCCCGACAACTCTTGCCAGTAGTTCAAATCCGGATTGGGAACCTGCCAATCTTGCGCTCTACGTCATGGCCATTCGTCAGCTTCGGTATCAATGGCTCGCAGCGTGCAAGACGTACTCGATGAGCCCCGGCTCCCACACACTCTCATCCTGATCTCGAGGGACTTCCGCTTGGAACCCCTGTGGCTGAACGAACGGCGGAGGATGGACGTAGATTGTCTGCTGTCCCGGTTGTCCTCGCCACTCGTGCGTCACCTGGTTGTACACCCCATAGGCGTCCCCGTAATATGACGGCGGTGTTGGCGGTGCCGGTAGGAGGTCCTCAGGCGCCGAATATCCGGGCGTAACGGAATCCGTGCCGACGCTTCCGGACGCGTCGTATGGCAGGTCCAGTGGCACGTGACTATACGCGTCGAGAGACGCGTCGATCCCAAGCTCGAAGGCGCCCATACTGTAGTCGGGGAGCGCATCGTTGAACACCGCGATATCTTCGTTTTCAAGGCCAAAATCGTTTCCAAAGCTTTCAATATCAAAGAAGCTTTCGATAACCTGAAGCTCAGCTTCAACCAAGTTGTGGCTGAAGAGCAAGAGGAGAATTAGTGAGCAGGAGTGGATTGTAGCTGAGAGCGCGTAGCCGCGTACCTCTCAAGGATGTCCGCCGGCATGGAGTTCAAGGCGTCGAAGTTAACGATAGAAGACATTGCACGAGATTTCTCGAGTGAGTTGGGAGGAACTAGCTCGTCGGGCTGGATGCCGAGGTCGTGGCAGAGCCTGTCAAACTCAATGAAGCGTTCCACTGTCTGCGAGTCGGCGTCGAGTAGGTTGTAGCTAAAGCGGAATAAGAAGTGGTGAGCCGGGCGGGTCGTGGCTGAGAACGCGTCGCGTCGTACCTCCTGAGTATGTCTGCCTGGACAGCGCTCAAGATCGCGTTGAGGTTCTCAAGAGAGGACATTGCAAGTAGTGTGTAGTGCGAAGGTCTAAGAGGTATGTGCTGCACTGTCGTTGGAAGAGGGGCGAGAGTCGAGGATAGCGGGGAGTACGAGGGCAAGGGTGTCAGCAGACGGCCGACTTTTCAGTGTACGGACCCAACAAAGGATTTCTCGAGGCCAAAGCCGCCTACCGTGCCACCGTTCCCTGTCTCCCCTGTATAGATGAGCGACCATTATCCCGGTGAGCGACCCATCTGCTTCATGCTAATGCGAGCTGCTCCACCGTGACGAGGCACCCGGCTCAAAAGCCACACATTGCGTGCCAGTCGCGTCCCTCCTGCGCTACCGCTACCGCCCTTCTGTTCGCTTCGCTTCTACACACAGTTCTGGTGAGTTTTCGCGGCTTCAAACGGTCAAAACGGCGCTCACCCAGTCGTCCATCGCGCAGGGAAGAGACTGAGCGGACGGGCGCCAAGGCCACGAGGCTCTGCAACGACAAAGCTGTAGACGCCGGCGCGGCATTAAGTTCAATGCGAGGATAGTACTTGCGTATGCCCATATACGTGCTTCGACGACAAAGCTTTTGCAAATTCGCTAGGCACGGGTGGCGAGGGTGAGGGGCATACTATTGCGAGTGCTCCGGTAGTGCTGAGGAGGAAACCTGCACAGAGGGTGCGAAGAATCACAAGAGAGAGGGGGGGAAAGACTGCTATCCCAATTTGGAAAGGAACACAGACAGCGGTTGTGCGACTTTGGAAACATTGTGCATCAAAATTGATGTTTGGAAGGATCCACAGAGCTATCAGTACTGCTCTATGTGCGTGGCCGCACTGTCAAGCAGGCGTTCCAATGGCCCTCAGAGTGTATCACAAGTGATCTACCTTGTACGTCGTCGTAAGCATGCAGACGCAACGACGCCATCAAAGTAGGAGACGAGATACATACCTTGTCATGTGTAACCTGGTCAATGCTCACCACCAGGACGTTGCCATCTTGCAATACCATACACATGCGAATTCTCAGACACGCATACACCGGGAATATCAGAGCAGGAATAGCATAGATCCAGAGAATAAACAACAGGTATAGTAGTACAGAGTCCAAATCAGTTCTGTGCAGATGGTCAGCCAACTTGCTACAGTGCCTGCTCTGTAGACTCACTTCTGGTATCCTGAAGATCGTAATTTCCTAGTAGACAAGTTGTGAGCGCTGCGCATAAGCGTATATAAGAGCAACATGAGCACTCACCTGCTGCTTGAAATATCGCCGGTTTTCCTCGTCGATGAGGACGAGGTTCAAGTAGTACCGTACGCTGAACTTCTTGTTCACGTCTCGGAATGTCGGCGTCAGGTCGAAACCGCCAAGGAATAAGCGGATCGGAATAGTCTCCCCTGTGAAGCAACGTTCGCTCAACACACCGCCAGTGAGACGGCAAAAGCACTTTGCGCGACTTACCTCGTACGGGAGCGCCATCCATGATCTCGAACTTCGTGATCGTCTCCGACTCATTGTACTGGTTCGGTGGTGCGCCCGTGGTCTCGCGACGGATGATAGACAACTCCATGTGCTTAATCTTGATGCGCACGAGCAAGAAGTAGATCTTGCCGACGATGACGTCCTTCAGATGGTATCTGCACGACGAGTCAATTCGCTCGCTTTCAATGAGGTGGCGCAGAGAACGAGCGAGCACGCACTTCGACTTGTTGTACTCGAACTCGATGTGCAAGCAGTCCTCAATTCCGACTTCCATCTTGATTGAGTTGTTGCTGTCTGGCGGCATCCGGTATGAATGCACCCAGAGGTCCTTGTCTTTCGTCACGTCGGCTATCCGCCGTGAGATGGTGACTTTCACAAAGTACCTAGGAACGTGATGCTCGGCTCTCGCTTTCCAGGCCTATATGCACTCGTTCAAACGCACCTCAGCTTCACATTGATGCCCTGGTAGCTCTCGTACTGCTTCTCTACGTTCTTGAACAGGAAGTCGAACGTCTGCGCTTGTCGCATCTCGCCTGGCGCAGCTAATTCTTGCGATAGTGACAGGAACTCATGGTGGTGTCCCCGGTCATAAAAGAGCTCTACATTTGTTCGCGTTACGCAATGAATACAGACGGCATCTAGAGAGGGCACCTATCACTCACCGATGCTGCCAATGAATTCAACTTTGATACCCTCATGCGCCAACTTCTTCCCGTCCCGTACTCGTACAGTGACCTGCATATTCGGTCAGTCAGATTTAGTCCACTCAAAGCATCGCTCTCCAGTCCGCTTGTTCGGTCGACAGCGAATGCAGGAGTTCATCACGGTCGTGAGTATGCGTACCTGACCAGCAACGGACTCGCCGTCGTAGTAGACCGGACATGAGACGGTCTTGTCCTTCTCGCCCTTCACTTCCACCTTCTTCCGCTCATCCTCGCCCTCAAGCTTAATGTCAACATCCACAGGAGACGCGAAGAAGTAAGCCGCCATCGTAGAGGTAGTGGGCGAAGGCGGTCAAGGGATAAGCAACGCGCAGCTATGGCGAACGGGACTGTTACAGCAGCGCTCGCGTCCTCCGCGGACCGGGGTACAAATAGGCGCCCATCGGCAGGCTACGTGCTCGTCCAAATCGAGCAACTCAGTACGTTCAGCCGGCAGGAGCTCAACGAGAGCGTACATCTTCAGAGTGCACTGCTGGAGATGAAGGCCATTATCTAGACGGGTATATAGTATGCCGAGTGCTCAAAGTTCGGACACAACGGTACCGCGTACAGAGTGGACGAAAGCCGAATCAGACGCACGCAGCCACAGAAACACGGCCCCGGATGGTTCGTACACAATACTGTTGATACAACCATACACTACACACTCCGCAGTGGGTGAAATCAGTCCAAGAAGCTGCTCAAGACAATAAATATCGTGTACGACCCGTGGCGTTCCCGTCTACACTCACCCATACTCCGTACGGCTCCTCGCTCCGGCTCACATTACACCTCTACACCTCTACGCCCCTGTATGCATCGTCGGACGCGGGTTCATTGGCAGCCCCCTGCCTCTTCCGAGTCCCACAGCACCAGCCGGGGAGACCTTCACCTTACGCTCCTCGCGCGGCTCGACATGCCCAAGCTCGACCTGGACGCTGTTCCGCGCAAACGCCGTACGGTGCGACGCCGACACGGACCGCTGCGGCGCGCTCCCGACGCTCTTCACGCGCACGAGCGTGCCCTGCGCCGACCCGGACGCCGAGCGCACTTCGACGACCTCCGCCTCGTTCACGCTGCCGCTCTCGCCGGTCGCGACGGGCGGCATGGCGTACGCGTCCGTCTCTGGGGGTGCGAGGTCGAGAGGCGGCGGGCGCCGTTTTCCGGAGAGCGACTTGGATCGCTTCGCGGGCCAGCGGGTCGCGGCAGGCGGTGGGGAAAGGGGTGTAGGGAGCGACTGTGTCGCCTCTTGCTCGGTGATCACCCGTTCCGATACGGACTCGGCCTGCTTTGCAGACATCTTGTCATCGTAGTCCGCCGATTCCGGCGTCGGCTCCGGAGAGCTTTCCGTCACAGGCTCGTCCATGGCGGGCACGGGCTTGCGCTTGACAGACGGGACGCGTTCGACGTCAGACGGAGGAGCGCTGACGTTGGGCATGGCGACGTCCTCGGACACGATGAACTCCGTGTTCGGCACCTGGTGGGAGAGCATGCTACGCGGGCGGGGCACCGCGGCAGGACGCATCGGGATCCCGGGGAACTGCGAGGTGATCGCGACCACCTCAGACGCAGTGGTGCTCGACGACAAACCACGCTCGCGCCGGCTCATGCCCAGGAACCGCGGGCCATTGCCGTCGGGGAGCTCAAAGCTCGCCTCCGTACCTGCCGTAGCGATGCCGACACCCTCGAAGTTCATGTCGGCCGGGGTACCGATGGCACGGAAGCTCATCGTGCTTGCAGGCCGGTTGTAGCTCAGCGTACTGTCACGCGGGTTGTAGCTCGCCACGCTGTCGCGCGGGTGGTAGCTCGCCGTGCTCTCACGCACTGAGGGGGCCTGGAAGCTCACACCACTGTCTCGCGCCTTGTACGTCGCAACGCTTGGCGGCCGCATAGTGCCTTGGCTCATCATGCTCGCCGGGCGACTGTAGGTGCCGACGCTCTTAGCTCGAGAGTGGTGGCTTGCCATCGACTCGCGCAGAGAGGCAGCGCGAGTTCCGGCCTGAGCTGTTGGGGCGCCAGTGTACGCTGGGAGTGGGGTGAACGACGCGGAGACGTGGCCGACAGGATGGGATTCCGCAAGGTCGTCGAAATTGCCCGGGAGCGAGCGTGCACGTCCATGGGGGTCGCGGAACGGGTCGGTTACGAGGTCGAGGAACTCGAGGTTGGACAAGCGGCGGAGCTGCAGCACCGGCAGACGGTCCTTCCGAATGTGCACCGTCACGCGCTGGCGGACGGGGCGCGGGTACGCAGGGCGGGGGATGGGCGAGAACTCGGTAGCGACGACGTCCATCGCCTCGTCTGCGTAATCCTCGTCGTCATCGTTGCTCCGCTCCTCCTCTTGGATCGTGTCCCGCGCGGGTGGCCACGAGTTGCGCCTTGATGAGCCAAAGGAAGACGTCGAGTCGCGCCACGCCGTCGATGCCTTGCTCTTGCGGCTGCTCGTCCGGTTCGACAACCGGCTCGCGAGCTTAAAAGTGATACTGCTGGATTTCCGCGCTGAAACCAGCCCTGACGTCGCGCGCTCATCTTCCAAGGAGGCCTTCTCGTTAAGTGAGGCCTGCTTGAGGTCACGGCGCATCCAGGATGGATCACCGAGCTTGATGACGGAGTCGCGTCTGGGAGCAAAAGTTTTCTCCGCATCGAACTCGTGGCCACCGACGTGGCGGAACGTGCTGAAACGCGGGTTCTGGATCATCGCGCGCAGCATGGACTTGCGTCGTCGTTGAGCCTCGCCGGGGCTGTAGAGCTGGAAGTCCTCAACTGTGTCGACGCTTTACAATTGTCAGCATAGAGTTCCTTCTGAGACGGGCATAGCATCTTACCCCTGAATAATGCCAATAACCAGGCATGCGTGCGCAAAGAACCTGATCAGACGGCGAGCAAAGGCGATGCCGAACCCGCCTTGCGCGAAGCCGATGACGGTCTCGATGGCGCCCAGCTTCATGCCAACAACGATCCAACCAAGGCCACGGAAGAATTGAGCCTCCATCGCCTTCTCGTTCTCACTCGATTCGATGTTCCGCCGATGCTGAAGGGCCACGACGAGACGGTAGAATGCGATGCAGAAGTTCAGTGCCTGGAAAGCGGTCATGAGCACGAGGGTAACAGTGCTCAGGAACTCTTCTGAGGTGGCATCCGTGAAGCCGACCCCGAGCAGCGTGGTTCCATCCTGAGCAACGAAGCTGCCTAGAGAAAAAATATGATTTAGAAGACATTACCGCGCGCAACCATCTAACGTACGATAGGTGATGCCGATGAACGAACCGAGTTCATTCAGCAGGATGATGAGGGGTATGAAGGCGAGGAGGGTGTATTTGGCGACCCTTTGCAGCCGAACGGGCAGCGAGGGTATGAGTTCGGTCGTGGTCAGGAGGTATAGGAAGAAGGTGTAGAGAAAGATAGGGATGAATGAGCCGACACCTGTAGCAAGATAAGCGGTGGCGAGCATCTCGTAAGTCGGTTCGCTCACCGATGACGATGTCGAGAGACCGGAATGAGTCCAAGGACGATCCGAGAGAAGGGAGTGTATGGGTGAGGAGGTCAAGTATCGCTAGAGCGAAATAGACATAGATCTCCGAGGCTAGGAACACATGTTTTCTGCGCACACATAAATCAGCATGCGCGTTCCACACGGTGGTTGGAAAGCGAGCGCGACGAGGGCCTCTGCACAGAATGAGAGCCACTGAAGCCATACCGAGATGTACCTCGCCACCGCCCACTCATTCCGTGTATCGCGCCGTCCACCACCCCCTGGATCCCTCAACACCATTTGTTGCGACCCGCCACTCTGACTCGCGTGATATCAGGAGGGCTGGGACACTCACTTATCGGCAGATGCGCGTTTGGCCCATAGCAGCGCACACGCGAAAAGGATCTCAAGGCCTGGAGGGAGAAGAAGGATACCAGCTTCAAGCCTGGTCAGAGATTGGCAGCGTAGAATCGGAGCGACGGAGAGGCAGATTTCGCCCATTTAACCGGAGTGTCGATGGGTAGTCCTGGACTCCTAGAGGCAAGCAAAACGCATTTCAAGGAAACCCGAGCCAGCAGAGTAAGAAGAGGGGGACGACGCCGAGAAAGAAAGGAACGGAATGCAGACTTGCTGCGGGGAGAAAGGCGACGCCTGCACCGAGGAAGAAAGGGAGAAGAAACGATGAACAAAGAGTTGTTGACGGTTGACCTTGACCGTTGCGCGGGGGCGGACAGCTAAAGGCGTTAGCGGCCATATCTGCTTACAGGCTCCGTATTGACCAGGTACCTTCCAGGAGACTGATGGGGAACAATCGGTAGCACGACGGTGGCAACCTCCCAGGCTGTGCCCGACGATGGCGACGACCTCGGCCCACCCGTCGTCCTGGTAATTAACGGCGCTTGCTTGGCTTGTTTTTGGTGTATTCGAGGGGCATCGACAGTTGTTGTGCACTCAAGTCTTTCATTCAGAGTGTATGGTGTCCAGACGTCGTATAAGCATCGCCGACGCTCGGGCTGGACATGATGGTCAAGCAGAGGTCGATGAAAGATCACCGAGCGGTGGAAAGTTTCTCTGAATCCGGATCACGGCGTGACAGAATGTCACGCACACACCAAGATGGATGGATGCCGTGACGTCGTGACGTAGTGCTTTCGTTCTCGCGCGCAATGAGCCTCGACTGGAACTCACACCGAACTCAACTCGTCGCCACTGCTCTCGCAGCATCTGCCGTCACTGCGGGTCTTTTCTCTGCATACCAGCAACATGTGCGTCGACAGAAGCGGCGAACCCTAGACCAAGACATTCTCCGGTCTCTGAGTGCACCCAACAAAGGGAAGGGAACCACGCGCGAAGATGACGACGACCCACACGAAGTCCAGCTCGGCGGCATAGACCAGCAGCGCGGATTGCCTTCGGAGTACGACGAAGAGTTGGTGCGCGAGCAGCTCGCGCGCAACTATGCCTTCTTTGGCGACGAGGCCATGGCGAAGATCAGGAAGGGCACCGTCGTTATCGTCGGATGCGGTGGCGTTGGGAGCTGGGCAGCAGTAATGCTCGTCAGATCGTGCGCTTCTCTTCATATTCATGACCGCATGTCAATCTCATGCTTGCTTGGTCGTTAGCGGGATATCGAAGATTCGCCTGGTCGATTTCGATCAGGTTACCTTGTCCTCGCTGAACAGACACGCGACGGCCACACTGGCAGATGTTGGTACGCCGAAGGTCAAATGCATTGAGCGCGCCCTCAAGCAATTCTCGCGCGTCGTCCAAGTCGATGCGCGCATCGATATCTGGCGGAAAGAATCGGGTGGTGAACACCTCGAGGGTGCGGACTGGGTAATCGGTAACTCGCGTTCAGTTACTCCGACTGTGCCATCTTGCGTGCTCACGGTGTGATTTTGACTAGACGCGATTGATAATATCACCACTAAAGTTGACTTGCTCAAGTACTGCCATGAGAATAATATCAAGGTAAGTCGCTGCATCTCAACTTTGCAATGATCGCGGTTCGTCCTTCGTCAGCGGCAAGTCTTCGTTAGAATCGGAGTCGATGTGGTCGATGTATGTGACCTGTTTCTGCCCGTGATGCTACGACGGGAACTTGCAGCGGCTCAGTCCCTACAAGGACACGGTAGACCTGCGACTTGCGCAAGCTATTCTTATTAGCTCTAGCTATAACAATGAGGCTCTAGGCCAGGTAGCTTCTATGCAAACCTTTGTGCGGCGTGTGGGATTTCGTCACCTACCGACTTCTGACTTTCCGTCAAATTCAATTCGACTCATTCCGAAAGCTCATGTTCCGCCCGCACGCCTTCACTTTTTTGCTAACGTGTGCCAACAGGTATTCTCGTCCATGGGTTCTGGAGCGAAATGCGACCCAACCCGAGTGCAAATCAGCGACATCTCGTACACGATGTACGATCCCCTCGCACGCGCTGTCCGACGGCGCCTGCGCCTCGAGGGCATCTCATCCGGCATCCCCGTAGTATACTCGACCGAGGTTCCGGGTGACGTCAAGCTGCTCCCTCTCCCCGAAGAGGAGTTCCAAAAGGGCAACGTCAAGGAACTCGGCGTCTTTGACGACTTCCGGGTTCGCATCCTCCCGGTGTTGGGTGAGTTGTCCTCCCACGCGTGCTGAAGCTTGACTTACGCTGAGATTGTCCGTCTCAGGACCGCTACCGGCGATCTTCGGTCTGAACATCGCCACTTACGTTCTGTGCGAGCTCGCGGGCAAGCCTATCCACAACCCGCTTCCCGTCAAGGGACGCAAGAAATTCAACGAGCGTCTTTACCGTGACCTGCACAAGCGGGAGGAAAAGTTCCTTGGTCGCCAGATCAAGTACGTTCCGCTCAAGATGAATGCCTATTGACAGTCGGTTTGGCTTACATACCTTGACTCACCGCAGCAAACTCCCGGTCGACGACGACGATGTCGGACTCATCTTCGACGACCTCTATCGTGGACGGTCTGCACGTCCGCCCTATGCCGTCCCCGAACGGCCGGCGCTCGTCCGCTGGGACCCCTCGGCGCCACTATCCTTGCAAAACTGCGTCGCGTTTGAATTTGCCGACGCGGAGAAGCACCTGCAGGAGTGTCTGCTCGAGAAGCGATCGCCGGAGGAGGTGTGGGGCGCGGAAGTTGTCGACGTAGTCAAGAGGCGGCAGGAGGAGGCTCGCAGGGTCGTCGAGTGGGTGATGTGATTCGCTCAGCGCTGCGATAGGTATCTGCGATGATCTTTGCATAGCTAGACAGGATGTAGACATTGGCCTCCGGCCGGACCATGATAGAACATTGCAGACGATCATAGTTATGCATGACTGTATGTCACGGTCAACGTGTGTTCGTTGTCTTCTCGCCATATGCGCATGAGGTACCATACACAGGTGCCAGTGAGTCATCACTTCATCATCTAACACCGATAGTCACTCGCCGGATCACAAGTCGCAAGTGTCGAGACCGACGCGGCGAAGAGAGCACGGAGAGTATGGGAGCGGATGAGAGCCTAAGCTCGAGGACTTGATATGTGCGGACCTCTCATGATAACCGACTCCTGCCCTGTGCTCGTCCGACGCCCGTGATTCCAACCTCACAAGTTTCGCATTGCCATACCTTGATTGCATCTCCCACAGCCCGTATGACGCCTGTCCCGAAGCAAGGCCGCCAGCTCTCGCGCGCAGCAAGGTATAAGTCACATTGAACGTTGTCATCATCATGCATTCACGAAATGAACCATCATCGTACATCCGTAGGATTCAACACTACAGTCTGATCAACAACCTCGTGTTTTCCCCTTGCCGTGAACACTGCGAACGCCAAAACATACCGAACTATACAAGAGAAGAAAGGATTTACAAATCACCAGGGTTGGAATCATCATCGCCAAGTTTCGCTGGAACGTGATCATCATCATCATCATCATCATCCGCAGAATCCCACTCGGCCTTGGGACGGGGCCGGCGGAGTGATGATCCCCAAGCACCCGCTGTCAGCTTCGCGCCGAGCGCACGCTCAGCGCTCACGGGCAGAAGGTGACGGTGTAGTCTGCCTGGAGGTTCCCAGCGCAGGTCCAGAGAGCAGTGCCGCTTGACTCGTCGTAGGCGTAAGCGTACGAGTTCGGGCAGTTGTCCTCTGCAGACGAACGATAAGAACAATCGCCGTCAGCACTCAGCTCAAACGACGTAAGCGGGGATCAGGCACTCACTGAAGTAGGAGTAGTAGGCGACGCCGGAGGGCGGGCAGGTCGCCGCGGTGTTGTGCGTACCCGTGCAGCAGTTCGGGTTGTTCACTGGTGTCGTCGATGGATTGTCAGCGAGGCCTGCACGGGAGAGTTGACCAAGGCGATGCTTACCCGGGTCGCCAAGACCGGCGTTGCACGCGCTCCTGCAGCCTACAGGGAAGCCCGTGGAGTCGAAGGGGCCCTTAAGCGGAGCAGGGCCTGTGTACGAGAAGATAACAGCAGAGGTCAGTTGAATTATATTTCGGAGAGCGCATACGGAGATGGACACACAGTTGGGGCCGAGATCGACCGGGCAGTCCGCGACGTGGCATCCCTTGTTGTTGCTGATGCGCATGGGCAGGTTGTACCCATCGACGAGGGATACTATCAGATACAATGAGTATCAGTACTATAAGCTAAATCCGAGTGAGCGGGGGATAGCCGTACCGTCATACCAGTCGGAGTTGCTGGCGTCAGGAGAGAGCGTGAACTCGGCGACAGTCGCAGGAGGGACGCCCTATAGATAGAACGAGTCAACGACCGTCAATCGTAAGAGCAAAGCGAACGTACAGTACCGGTGTGCGGGTCGCACTCGAGACCGCCATTGCAGCCACCGTCAAGGCAGGAGTTAGGACCCGGATTCACACTGAAATCGCAGTCGCGACGAGCCTGTATGTCAAGATAGTGAGGTTTTGCGGAAATCAACAAGCACCCGTGAGGTACATACCCAGATACGACCAGCAGCCCAGTTGTTCGGGACGGAGAAGGACACGGACTGATAGGCATTCTGAGCCCAGCTGATAAGAATGGGAAATGTGATAAGGAGCACGGCTTGGCGGTAACAGAATCAGTAAGTTGGCTCACCCGGTAGGCTGGTTGGGGGTCGCAGTGCCGACGTTGAGGTCGGTGAAGATCTAACGCGCTGAATTAGTGTACTGTGCAACGTAAATCTACGGAATACGGTCCATACCGCAGGCCTGGTTGAATAGAATGTTAGGGGATGGTATAGCGGATAAAACGCCCGACACGTACCAGATAGTGAAGGGACAGTTGTTGTAGACCGTGAAGGTTCGCGCAGAGGCATTGGCGACGAACGCGAGGGTGACGGCAGCAAGGAGGCCCTTCATGTTATCTGGTCTGGTCTGGTAGTGGGCGAAGCGGGGAAGAAGCTGAGGTCCACTGAGGATACACCCCCATCCTCTCAGAGCCTTTTATACTGCAAGAGCATGAGCAAACGAGACCGCCGAGAACATCCATGGCCACCAGAGTCCCAGAGAGATCAAGGAACAAAACACTCATAAAACACGAGAAGCACAGACAGAACGCACATGACGAGGTTTGTTGTTGCCCTATCCGTCCCATGGCCCAGGAAAAATAGATGATCAGCGTCGTTCAGGCAGGATGGCAGAAGAGCTAAGAAACGCACAGACGCTGTTTGATAGATGTGACGTCGTTCACAAGCAGGCGTTGTGAGCACAAGGCCGTCCGCGGGGTGATGCTTGGATGTTGCTAAGGCAAGGCGCACATGGGCCAGCGGGCGGCGAGCACGATGACTGACGAATGGGGATGCCAGCGAACACAGTGCTTGCCATACTGGGCACGCGGCACCGCAGCTACGGCAGGCGCCGTGACCTCTCGTTCGTTCTGATGCGCGTCTCTGGCAGGTCCGGTGGTCAGCATGCTCTTTCCAGCCATTTCCTCGCTGCGTTGAACCATGTGGGCGCATGCACCTTGATCGCGAAGGACGGCCATGGGACCCGCGTGTCTACCAGTGATCGATGAATGGACAACGCCGACACGAACGAGCTAGACAAAACTCGGGGTCGTTCGTCCAGGGTTGGCAGCCTCTTCCTGAGGGCCCGGAGGCTCTTACTCGGTCGTAGTGACAAATGGTTCCGTTGGGAAGGCCGAGATAGTACTCCGCTTCTCGCGACTGACTATCAGAGCCACAAGGGTCGTCGTGCCTGGGGATAAAGGTAAACTTATCAGCCATGGCGGTGAGGATCGACCAGACGTTGGGCTACGAACCTCGCATCCACACCCTAGGTGCAACAAAGCAGCCATGCATCCTGCATGAAATTCTGCCCAGCGCATCCAGCTCGGACTAGTCTCGCAAAAATGTACAGGCGTTGTCACAGGGCTAGGTGCGCACATGCGATACGTCCGAGGTGCGGAAGCGCATCGAAGCGCGAGCGGACGCTATGGACTCGTCCTGCACTTCAGCAGGCCGACGCCGATGTCAGGAGGAGCGGTCTTCTCGCGTGTCGACTCGGCTGCATAGCCTGCTTCCTTCATTATCTCTTGGATTCTTGGAGATGGCAAACGGGAGCGTTCGCGTTCAACCGGCAACCTGGTACACATGCTCCGTGCATGATGTCGTAAGATCCCTTGACAGTAGGCCATATGGTACTAGAGATTCATAAGGAGTAGTGATATGACGCGAAGTAGATACTAGATAGCTGGTATGTTGAGCCCGCCCTCAGCCCTCCAGTAGAAGCACGGGGTACAGAGCGTGTACTCCTGTGCTTCAACAGAGCCCGCCAGCCACAAACGCACATGGTATGTAATTGTCGTGGATATCTCCGGAGAGCAGTATCGTGATAGTTCGAGGAGCTGGAATCTAGGTACCGGTGCTGTGAGCCAGTACTAGCAATTCAGCCT
Source organism: Cubamyces lactineus (assembly GCA_022376465.1). Taxonomy (NCBI): domain Eukaryota; kingdom Fungi; phylum Basidiomycota; class Agaricomycetes; order Polyporales; family Polyporaceae; genus Cubamyces; species Cubamyces lactineus. Next base: position 219,312 of record JACDTU010000029.1, read on the forward strand.
CGGGACGCCTTCAATCAACGCTTAGGTCGTATATGTACTCAATACTTGGCATTCAGCTTACCTATCTTCATCCACAGAAAGAAATTCGTGAGTGATGTCTGTGCGTATGAGGGGACTGCTCTGTCGATGTGAGCGGGCTTTGGGAGGACCCAGGTGTCGATGGTACACAAACTGCGGCTTCCCGACGTGATTTGAGATAGAGCAATTGGGTCTCCGCTAGAATACTATGATAGGTAGAGCCCCTCCGGGCAGTCCTGGCCACGAGCCTTTCGGCGCTCGACCGTGAGGAAAACAATGTCGAGGCAGACGACCTGACGTAGACCGTTCATACCCAAGTGGCGAAAAGAAACATATGATACCTTAATAATTTAGAGCGGGTGCGGAGTACAAGTAAAGTATATATGTACTGTACAGATTTGAACTCGTTATATACGTTCTGGTATAGGGATATCGAGAAACCCCAGATTCATGCGTTGACCCCGATGTCGTAGCGTCCTGATGTGCCGTCCCATACCGCGCTACCTACAAACAGAACGAGCTCCGCCCTAACTGGAGCGCAGACGGCTCCGCGTGCGTTCTGACGAAGTCAATTTCCTGATGAGACAGAAAGGGAAGCTCCATGCAATCAGCAATGTCCTCTCTGTCCACCGGGTCTAAGGCGAGCAGCCATTTGCATAGCTCCAGGTATTCTCCGTCGTAAATGCGTTCCTGAGAGTGTATAGGTATGAGCGCCGATACCAGACTCTCCGTGCATTTCTCACCGCTAACGGAAGTGCGAGAAGGATCTTTCGCACACTTTGTTGAACTTCCAGGTTATCGGCTGCGCCGGACCGGGAATGTGGACCTTGTGGCTGTGGCGCCTATAACGCGCACAGCATGGACTTTATTCCTTTTATGGACTGCTCAGTGTATGTACTGTAGTTGGACATTCCTTCATTCTCTCCATCTTTCCGTTGCGTTCTACACTGCTACGGATCCTTCCAGAGGGTTCTATACCTATGACACCATATGTCGCGATACTCGCACCATGGTCTTACTCATCGTACATAGCGATCACATGCCTCCTTTCTTCGCTTACTCATGGCACTCCTCTCTCAATATATAAGGAGGACATTCTTCGCCCCTGCTCTTCAGTCGTTCGCTCACAGACTGAAGAGTAAGTTCCCTTATTACCTATGGTTTATATGCAGTTACTTACTGAGTACTTGTAGCTTCTTTGTGTCGCTTTCAGGTACTTATACTATGCAATATAGTCGTTCGCTCACAGACTGAAGACTTCTTTGTGTCGCTTTCAGGTCGCTCCCCAGCCTTCTAGGTTCAGAAGTTCGTCAGGTTATGAGCCCTGCGCTCTAACTTGTTGCTGCTTCTGTCGACATCTCTGCGCGCACCCTCCCTTCGTCGACATCGCTGTTGTGCACCCTCCCCTCCATAATTCCTTAACTCTTGACTGTTGCCCGCCGACACTGCTACCAGGGGGACATTTCTGCGCTCGTGACGCAGCCCTGAGTGCTTTTACTATAGCCCTAGTACTCAGTAGGCTGTACAGCTCTTTGTAGCGAGCTCTTTCTAGTATCCCTGGGTCAGGCCTCGCACTTGCGACAGCCAGCCCTTGTATCCGGGTTCTTTAGGAACTTAGGACCGGAGGACAACCGTCTGGACCCTCCTTACGATACTCTTTTTGTCGGATAGCAGTACATAGTTTTTCTTGGGCACAGTTGGCAACTTCTACCCAGATTTTCGGGCATTTCGGCTGTCTGGATCTCTGGTTCTCCTGAACAGGTGTTCCCATCTACCAGGACTTCTCGGTGCACACAGCAAGTCAATCATCGCGTTTTTTCTGAACCGTTTTGGAGCCGACCACAGCGGAACCTCTTGCCATAGATTCTGAGGAGGAAGTCGACGCCACTCTCGACAACCCTTCGGAATCATCTGCCTTTGATTGTTCTGGGCTTATCCACTTCTTCGACGTCGACGAGAACCTCGACCGTTACTACGACCCAGAAGACGACAGCTACTTTGCTTGCGATAGCTTCCCCTGTCCTAATCGCTACCAGAACCTTCAAGAGCCTCCACCCGGTAACGTCTGGGCAGTAGTCCCAGAACCTTGGCAAGTTACTCCGCTTCCTCCTTCTTCGACAGAAGAAGAAGAAGACCTAGAATCAGTCTACGAGCCTTCACCTCTCCTTGCTCCCACACCCCTTCCTCTGGACGCGCCTCTCCAATTCGCGCCTCCACAATCTCCACCTCCTACACTCGATCTAACCGAGAACCTCGTCGATTCGCCCCAATTCTTTCTCCTCACTATGGGCGACATCAAACCTGAATCTGTCCCTCTCCTTTCTTCAGCCAGCCAGTACGCTGACTGGGCTGCGAAGATGAAGGGTCTCCTCATGTTCATGAACTGCTGGGATGTAGTCTCTTCGGAGACGACTGAACCTACCGACGCTGAAGAGCGCAAGGAGTATAAGAAGAAGAATGCCCAGGCTTGCGGTCTGCTCTTCATGCGGACTGGGCCTAGCTTCCACTATCTCCTTGAGACGAAGACGACCAACGGCACCTCCTCTCCGGCCAATCTCACTGCCAAAGAGATGTGGGATGCGCTGAAAGACAAGTTTGGGAAACCGAACTCTGCGCACGTTTGGGGTCTCTTTGAGTCGCTCATCAGCGAGTCTCGCATGTCGGACCAGCGTTCGCTTCAGGATCAGATGAGTCGGATCGTCACGCGTATCCGCGAGATCTCGACCAACGGCCTGAAGTTAGAGGACAATATCCAGGCCCTCATCCTTCTTTCCAAGGTCCCGGAGTCCTATCGACCAATGATCTCTGCGCTCATGGCCACTATGGACCTCGACAAGATCACCGTCGACGTCATCCTCGAGAAATCTCTCTCTGAGGAAGCCATGCGCAAGACCGGTCAATCTGCTGCCCGGATCTCCAAGACCAAGCCCAAGCCGTCTGGCCCCTGCGACTTCTGTGGCAGTCAGACCCATCACGAGTCGACTTGCTACAAGAAGCACCCCGAGCTTCGCCCTAAGGGCAACAAGGGTAAGGGCAACGGTGGCAAGAAGAAGGACAAGGATAAGGAGAAGGACAAAGGGAAGGGAAAGGACAATTCTCATGACCATGCGCACGTCTCGGCCAATGTACTTGTAGCTGAAACCGGCTCTAACATGCACGCTTCTTTCTATGATGCGGCGAAAGCTGCTGCTGGTGTGCGGTATACTCGTTGGCTGATGGACTCTGGCGCATCTCAGCACGTCACTTGGTGCTTTGACGACTTCACCGAGTACGAACCCTTCGACAAACCACTGACCTTCAATACCGCCTCATCTGGCGAAGGTTCAGTCATTCAGGGACTCGGTCAAGGCACTGTCAAGGCTGAGACTCTTGTCGATGGTCAACGGTGGACTATCACTCTTCCAAACGTCTGCTATGTGCCTCAGGCCTCTGCACGACTGTTCTCCACCGGTACCATTGAGAAGAATGGTTATTCTCTCTTCCAAGGAGCGAGGAAGATGATGATCTTTGACAAGCAGCCGGAAGGCGCTGTCAACTCAGGCTCGACGATTCGCATCAAGGGTCGAAAGATCCTTGAGGCACCGTACAATCCTGCGAGCAATCTCTATGATTTGACTCTGGAGATTCTTCTGAACAGGCATGTCCACCTCAACGTTCGCAGTTACAAGACCTGGCATCGTCGCTTTGGTCATGCAGGCAAGGAGCCTCTTCGCCACCTCCCTAAGAACGTAAAGGGTGTTGACCAGCTTGATCCTGCGGATGATGAACCGTGTGAGGGTTGTGCCTTTGGCAAATCCCACAGACTCCCTTTCCCGCCGTCAGAAAAGCGTGCGACCGAGCCCCTTGAGCTCGTCCACACTGATCTAGATGGGCCAATGCGCACTGCATCAGTTGGCAGCGGATTCAAGTACTTCGCTAGTTTCATCGATGATTACTCCGGTCTCGCCCGTGCTTACTTCCTGAAGTACAAGTCGGACGCCTTCAAAGCGTTCAAGGACTTCAAGGCTTGGGCTGAGAATCAAACCGGGAGGAAAATCAAGCAAGTCCGCTCTGATCGTGGTGGGGAGTACACGTCAAACGAGTTCTCCGAGCTTCTCCGCAGCCTAGGGATCGAGCACCACAAAACCATGCCTGATTCGCCTCAGCAGAATGGACGCGCTGAACGCTGGAACCGTACAATCACTGAGAAGGCTCTGTCTATGCTTCATCATGCTGGACTTAGTCACGGTTTCTGGCAACTCGCTATCGAGGCAGCCGTACATATCTACAATCGTCAGCCTATGCGTCGCCTGAAATGGCGATGCCCCATCACTCTGTGGGATGGGACCATCCCTGATGTGTCCTATTTCCGCGTTTTTGGCTGCAAAGCCTACGTTCACGTGCAAAAGGACAAGCGCAAAGGGAAACTCGACAAGAAGGCTGTCGAGATGATCTTTGTCGGGTATGAGCAGGGTTCCAAGGGGTATAAGTTCTGGAATCCAGCCACCCACTCTATCGTCGTATCTCGCGATGTGATCTTCGACGAAGAGTCTTTTCCTGCACGCAAGATTCCTGGCAATCGTCCTGTTACCCCAGACGATAGTCCGTTCTCAGATCAAGAAGTCCCTTCAGACGATGCCTCCAATGCTGAGCCTGAAAACTTCGAGATCGATATCCCTCTTCCTATTCCTCTCCCGGAGGCCGCACCTCCTGCACCTCCTGCGCCTCCAGAGCAACCTGCTCCCCCTCCTCCGCAACAACCTAATCCACCACCTGCTGTTCCTCCTCCGCGGCCTAACCACCAGCGAAATCGTCATGAGCCAGTGGGAGGTCCTAGCATAGCGCGTGATCGCCCTCGTCGCGAGAACATTCCTAGACCTCAGCGCTACAGGGACAGCGTGTATGGTGATGAGCCACCTGCAAAGGTTGATGCTCGTACAGACGCGGAAGGGAACTTGGAGGACAATGAACAAGTTGTACAAACTATCATTACGATGCTCGCCGCCGCAACCCATAAGCCTGGCATTCCTAACTCTCATCGACAAGCCATGGCATCTCCAGATGCAGAGAAGTGGCGTGCAGCTGAGAAGGCAGAGTACGACTCGCTCATTGAGAACAAGACCTGGCTTCTTGTGCCTAGGCCAAAGAACCGACAAGTCGTCGCCAATCGTTGGGTGTATGACATCAAGCATGATGGTCGGTACAAGGCTCGTCTTGTGGCCAAGGGTTTTACTCAGGTCTGGGGGGAGGATTACAATGAAACCTTCTCGCCTGTTGCGCGTTTTGAGTCAATTCGTTACCTCCTCGCGCACGCTGCGCTTGAGGACTGGGACATCGAGTCGATGGATGTCAAAACTGCGTTTTTGAACGGCGACTTGGAGGAGGAGATCTACATGGAACAGCCTGAGGGCTGGGTTGTTCCTGGCAAGGAAAACTTCGTGTGTCTGTTGCTGAAAGCTATCTACGGCTTGAAGCAGGCGTCTCGTCAATGGAACGCCAAGATACACCAAATCTTGCTAGATCTGGGATTCATACGGACATACTCTGATGCCGGAGTCTACGTATATCGGCGACATAGGGGGGATTCCGTCACGATCATCGTTCTGTATGTCGACGATCTACTCCTCATGGGTGACAAGCCTGGCCATATCAAGGCTACCAAGGAGGCCTTGATGCAGCGGTTCAAGATGACGGATCTGGGTCCTGTCTCGCGTTTTCTTGGTCTGAACATTGTTCGCGATCGTAAAGCTCGAACGATTGACATCGACCAGATAGACTACATCCAGTCCGTTCTCGAACGTTTTGACATGGCCGACTGCAAGCCGGCTCGCACTCCTCTCCCTGCTGGTGCTGTACTGGAGAAATCTAGTCACACCGCTGCCGATCACTCCCGGAAACGGTACCAGAGCCTAATTGGCAGTCTGCTCTATGCGACTTTGGGTACACGTCCAGATATCTCCTTCGCGGTCCAGAAGTTGTCTCAGTACAACTCTAATCCTAGTGACGCACACTGGAACTATGCCAAGTATGTTCTGCGGTACCTGCAAGGGACCAAAGACTACCGGTTGCGTTACTTCGGTTCCTCGAATGACGGTCTTTTGGGTTATTCAGACTCGGACTGGGCTGAGGACCGGGATGACCGCAGGTCCACTGGAGCTTACGTCTTCTTGATGGCGGGCGGCGCTATTTCCTGGCAGTCTAGGAAACAGCCGACTGTTTCGCTCTCCTCGACCGAGGCGGAATACAAGGCTGCGTCAGACGCTTGTCGTCAAGTTGTATGGCTTCGCACGTTTGGTGAAGAGTTGGGGGACGACATCTCTCGCCCTACACCCTTGTGTCTCGACAACCAAGGGTCCATCTTCTTATCGGTTAATCCCATCACCGAGCGTCGCACGAAGCACGTCGACGTCCAGTACCACTACACTCGCGAACAAGCTGAGTTAGGGACGATCGACATCTTCTACGTAGCGACAGAGGATCAACTAGCTGATTCCTTGACGAAGAATGTCTCCTTCTCTATATTGGAGCGCTTCAGAAAGGCGATTGGTCTAGTCTCTCCCTCCGCAGTTTGAACGAGTGGGAGTGTTGAACTTCCAGGTTATCGGCTGCGCCGGACCGGGAATGTGGACCTTGTGGCTGTGGCGCCTATAACGCGCACAGCATGGACTTTATTCCTTTTATGGACTGCTCAGTGTATGTACTGTAGTTGGACATTCCTTCATTCTCTCCATCTTTCCGTTGCGTTCTACACTGCTACGGATCCTTCCAGAGGGTTCTATACCTATGACACCATATGTCGCGATACTCGCACCATGGTCTTACTCATCGTACATAGCGATCACATGCCTCCTTTCTTCGCTTACTCATGGCACTCCTCTCTCAATATATAAGGAGGACATTCTTCGCCCCTGCTCTTCAGTCGTTCGCTCACAGACTGAAGAGTAAGTTCCCTTATTACCTATGGTTTATATGCAGTTACTTACTGAGTACTTGTAGCTTCTTTGTGTCGCTTTCAGGTACTTATACTATGCAATATAGTCGTTCGCTCACAGACTGAAGACTTCTTTGTGTCGCTTTCAGGTCGCTCCCCAGCCTTCTAGGTTCAGAAGTTCGTCACACTTTCCGCGGACACCGACGCCATATCCATCGGCGGGAAGCGCACTCGTGCATTGGTGCCGATCTTGAACAATCCAGGCCTGCATACCTCCGCTCGTCGTGCGAGAAAGGGAGAAAAAGGTCCCAAGACTCGCTCCAGTAACGCCAAACGTTCGCCATCGGTCTCCGTGAGGTGGAACAGAGGTCCACCCAGGCAAAGCTCCGCAAGTACGCAGCCGGCACCAAAGGCATCGACGGCGTAGTTCCAATGCACCCCTGCCGCTCGCCAGCCCATTAAGCCAGTCGACTCTCGCACGCGGTGCGTGGCATCTACGCGCACCTAAAGTGACCTCGGGTGCACGATAACAATTTGCACCCACCCGGCCCCGTCTCCCTTTACAATCAAGGACCGCCGATTCTCCAAGATCAGCAATGACCAGCTGTGTATTCACTAATTCCGGCTGCAAGATCATGTCGCGACGTAGTGGTAAAGTGAAGAAGAGGGTTCACCGACCTTGATGATGAACGTCCCGTCGGCTGTCATACGACGGACGTCGATAACATCCGCCGACCGCAATATAATGTTGTCTGGCTTGATATCCGCATGTACGACGGAGTGCGTGTGTAGGACTGAGGGCGATGAGCTGGACCGTGTGGTGCGATATGGAGACAGCGGCGAACCACGTACAATCTAAACCTCGCACGAGCTGTGTGGCAATCTCCCGAAGATGGCGGCGTGGAAGCGGATGCAGCGTCGTCTTGTTGATCACGTCGAGCAGAGTCCACGAGCCCAACTCGAAGGCGATGAACCGTAATTCTCCGTGCACCCCTCCGTCTAGTACGCGCGCGAATAGCCTGACCTCCGCCGACACCATCGCTTGGCTCAGCAGGGAAATGGATGGATGATAAAAGAGAACCTACGTCACCGCAGTGCCGCCGCGACGTGCCAGCCGGGCATACATTACCTCCTCCTTCGAACGCCGCTTGGGCCTACTATGCGTAGACTCATCAAGTACCTTCACCGCCACGGCCATATGGGACGCACGGTCGAATGCGCTGACGACGACCGCGGTGGACCCCCAACCCACGCGCCGAACGATTTCGTCTGCATTTCACTCGGTCAGTGAGCTAGTGGATAACGAAACACACCCGACACACATCGCCCCGCGATGAGAGAGCCCGGCGTCAATTCGCCTATCCGTCGACTGCGGTCACGTGGAATGGGGTAAGTAGTGGTCGCAGACGCCCAGTATAGACCAGACGGTACTTCTCATCCAACGACAGCTCCTCCACCACGCGTTCAGCAACCGGACTAGGACCGACGTCCGCGTTCCTGCTCGACTCCGAGCCGCGACAAGATGGCATTGTTTGGCTAAGAGTGTGCAAGAGGAGCCGCTGCGCCACGACTGCCGAGGGGAGAGGTGCGTCGAGTACAAGTACGAACTGCTAGTCTGTGCCGCCTCTTATATCTCCTTACAATCCACAGTCGCAACGCATCCAATATCACCGTCGCCATCCGGGACCACAGCCAAACTGCGACGCAGAGACGTACAGCCTACATTACCTGATGTGCCAACACTGCGTGGCGCTGATCCCACGACCTCCACGCAACGCATCCCCGGCGCAATCATCAGTCGCATCGCCGACGGAAGGGACCTTCTGCGCGGCGTCTTTAGTACCTATCTGCGCAGAACCCTGTTGCCAGCGCGTCAGGATCTGATGGGTTGCATGGAAACACAACACTTGCAGGAGCTCGCGCACCACACGGTATGTATCGTTCTCAACCCTCTTGTTCGCAGGCGAACACCTGTTGCCTGCACCGCTCTCGTGGTTGAAGTACAGCACTGACGGTGCGTACACATAAATAACATCAAGGAATAAATACTGCATACACGGGTAGTCTCAAGTTCGACATCCGAACCCACCCTAACGAGAATGGCGTACGACTGCAATCTTGGCCGTTGGTTCCCTCACCAAACGCAGACGGAAACACGCCCTAGTGCGCCGACCGACTGTCACGTGTTAGCAGGAGAGGCGATATGTCAGGGGAACACCGACCTCGCGGGGCCCAGTTCACAGGTACTCGGCTTACTTCGCCGGGCGGGGCCTACGAGACGCCACACGCTCATGGATCCCTGCCGCGCAAACACGAAACAGGTATAGAACACTCGCGATAATTTTGGACGCGATTGCAAGTATTGGCCGAGTACGTGCTGCACGCCCTCTTCTCCCCACTCAATCTGCCCACACATACACAGCTCGGAATCGACAGATAACGTCTCCAGGTTGGGCAACGCCGACGAGTTGGCTCCCAACACGGAGACGATATTCTACACGCCGGTCACTCGCGTACTGCTTGTCTGAAACAACATGCCCACGTACCTCCAGCGCCGTCGCCACTCCGCGCTCTCCGCGGACCTGTGTGGCTCCCAACGCGAGCCCAAGGTACTTCAAGCGTGAGCTGAGCGTGGTCACCGCGCAGAGCAGACCCTCGGCGTCCCGGGGCAATACACCCAGGGTAAGAGCCTCTAGCCCCGTGAGAGTATTGCCGGCCTCCAGCTGATCGACGACCTCAATCGTCTCCTTCCGCGAGAGTTGCCCGTTTAACACAACCGCCCGTAGCGGCCGGAATCTCGCCAGCTCGGTCACAACAGACGGGCAATTCGCACGCACCGCCGCCAAGTTAGGCATCGACAAACGAGAGCACGGCTCGGAGCGGTCGGCACATTGATATGCCGCGCGAGCGGCAGACACAGTGGCTCGCGACAATCCATGCCGCCTCATGAACGCGATGAGCAGCTTCGCGGAAGGCCTCGGAAGGTTCAACTCCAAGTAACGAATGTTTTCCGTGACTGCAAGGACCCTGCAGAGCACTGGAATGTACCGAAGATCGTCCTCGTACGACGTGGATGTGTAGGTGAGCATTTGGACACACAGTGAAGCTGGAACACGGACGTGCTTGACGTTCCGTGGATGCAGACGCTGCAGTAAGGTGCCGAGCCGCGCGACGTTCGTCTGATCGACAACGATATTGCGGTACAGGATACGAGCGCTGATATCGTGGAATAGTTTGCAGCATCGAGAAAACGATCGCAACTGCACTACAGAGAGCAGTTCTGCAATTTCCATGTACAACTCCACCGGCAGCGGCACCACCGCAGACGACGTCACTGCGGACGACGCCACCGGTGCGGATACCCAAAGCGGGCGAGTACAGGGTAGGACAGGGAAGTACGCAGTGAGCCGCGGTCTGCGGCGGGATAGCGTGAACAACCGCGAGCCACGACGGAGACAGTCCCGTCACTAGCATATCAGAGTACATACCTCTGTGCAGACATCGGGAGAGCGGGGTAGCGAGCTCGGCCTTAATACCGGTCCTGGGGTGGTGTTCACTCGATGCGATGGGTCTTCCAGGGAGTTTGTACCATATATACTCATCCCCGACAACAGATCCCGTCTCTACGGTGCGGACAGTGTGATCTGAATCACCCTCGAATGCACCGCCTATCAGGTACGCCAGTGCAGCTGCATTGCAGCACGCGCAGTCAGATGTCCGGAGGATCTGTCACCCAGGCGATCTGTATGCCCGGGGCGATACAACCGACTTGTGCCACGCCACCGGATAGAGGTGAGGCGATTCACAGCAACGCCACGGTTGAGAGAGGAGTCACATCTCCCCACGCACACGGGGGCTTCAGACACATCACCGAACACCTATGCTCCTGCTAATATCTGCGGCGGCCGATCAGTAACAAACGCTGCCCAATGTGATCTGTGGCTCTGTACACAACCAGAGGGCCCTCAAGTGCAACCTGCACTCCGCGGCGCGGGCGGGGCTGTTAGCAGCCACCCATTCGAGTCATGCCGCCATAACAAGATCCACCTTGTGTAGTTATGCCGCACACTACAGCCACGTTTCAAGAAGATATACTCGCCATAGTACCTCTGTACCTACATGTCTCTATTCCTTGATTGTGTACCGGGTCACTAAGACATTGAGAACTACTGGGATTCGTGATTCTGAGGCCCTACAAACATACCACATACTGCCCATCTCGCAACAAGGGTGCATCAGCACCTCTTTCTGCTGCCCTACTCCATGGTTGCCGTGTTTACGCAGGAGAATCTGGAGCTAAGTCAACAACAGCATGACAGGACATGCTCCAGATACATACGGTAGCTTAGCCCGCTTATCCACACCATCCACCTTGATGATAACAAACCGTAGCCCCTGCATAGTACACATTAGCCCAACACGCAACACCATACCAAGACATACATCCACACCTCGATGGTCTCCGTATCCTCCACAGTGCCTATCCGGGTCTTCCCAGCTTCAAGAAAGAACACGCGCGAGCCGATCTGCGAACTATCAAGTCGACTCACAAACTACAGGAAGCAGGGAGACACACCGGAAATGGATCCATTGGTAGGAGTGGCAGTATGAAGGGGGGCATGGGTATGGAAGGGGTGAGTGGTTGTGTTGTATCTCGTCAGCAGTAGACGGCGAATACGCACAGATAAGAGAATCCCCACCCCATTCCCTGACGCACCTCACCAAGCGCTTCATAGGCAGTTCCAGAACTGAAAGAGGGCTTGCCGAACCCCCAGATTGCCAATTACAGGGTACACCTAGATCAATACGTAACCTGATGACAGCTGTGGAAGAGTTGTGAGTTAAGCAGCGCCGGTTTCAACTGTCAATGTCTCCTGCACACACACAGAACACTGTACGACACTGACCACAACTTGACATAGGGATATGTGTTTGTGGAGTATACACTGGCATGTCCACGATATCACCTGATACAAAAGCCATGGTATGCAACCTAGATGTCATGGTCCAGCAGTAAGTTACTGTGCGCGACGGCATGTCCGGAAATGCTGAACAAGTCATCACCGGCGGTGCACGACAGAGCTGACAACTGGCAGGGTGCATAAACAGCGTCAACTCGTGCGTTATATATACCCAAAGACCAGATTGTGCATGATGCCGTTCTGACGTCACCCGAACATCAGAGTTCTCAAACCCATAACAAAGAGATACCCGGGATAGCTCGGAGCCTGCTAAGGAAACGCAACTTACCTGCCCATCCGAGGATACATTGATCGAGGTATCTACAGTTCCCGGGTAAGAACTGGAGATAAGACGTGGCTGACCGCCTACTAAACGGAATCGTGCGCAAGTCATCGGGTAAAAGTGGGCGGCCGTGCGCACTCGCTGTCTGCAGTGGTATCATCAACTCACTTTATGTCACGCAGCAGATAGGGAACTTACCGCAGGACAAGGAGCGATATGCAAATGAAGTACACTCACGGGCCGCATGAACGCCAGGCCCGAGGCACCAGTCTCTCCCCGCTACGGCTTTCGTGCGTCGTGCGTGTCGCGCAGGGGCCGGCGGCCGGTACGAGAGTGTACACGCGACCCCCATACGCAGACGTCCGAGGCGATCCCTTCTTTAAGCTCGGGGACTGGACGTCCATGCTACGCTGCATACCGGATCTAGGGCTCGCATGCGACGCACGGACAATCAACGCTCGCTCGTAGATCATAAAGGCTCGCGTGAGGCGAACGGTCGTACCCACCTAGCTACCTTTCGCACATGCAGTGACCGGCTTACGGAGGCGTACGGAGGGCGCCCCGTTTCGCAGCGCTCCCATTCTGTCCAGTTACCGCGCGCCGCTTCGACACAGCACGTACCTGAATCCACAACACACATACGTGGAATCGGTCACACAACCGTCGCGCGTGCATGTAGACCAATTTGGTCCACCCAAGATCGCTACGCGTGTACTGCGCCTAAAGCAGGGCCTTCGTTGTCGGGGAACGACGCTAGGGATGGTGCGACGGAACAGTGCAGCAGACAAAGAACATCGCGAACGTCCACCGCACGCGTGCGTTCAAGTTTCAGGTACGAATTGAGCATGGCACGACACTGAGGCCGCTATTGGAGGGCCAAGTCTCGTGATCGTTATGCACGTGGTTCAATCTCACCTGCACGGTCCAGGTGCCAGTGCTATCACCCAAATCTCATGAGCGTCAGGTTCCCGCCCACAGCGTACGCGCGCGATTACGGAGGACCGGGAATTCCGTCCCCCTGCTCCCCCTCCACAATGATCTCGGCGTACCTCCTTGACCCTCTTTGCAACGATGTCTCACGCAGCAGTAAGTAAGACAGGAGGCGAATAAATACGATGGTACAATTGCTCTCAATAAATATCCGATCATACATAGTTGGCCGCGGTGTTTCGCAACTACGAGGTCGCCAGCGGTACTGGGTTGCTCCCTATCCACACAATCCACCTGGTGGTGTACGCGGGCTTGCCACCGGTGTGCATACCCTGTGACCGGCCCGCGGGTCTCCGCGTACCTCCGCTGCACTCTGCCCTTACCGGCGCGTCTTCTGTCCAGCACGCCGACCACGCCTTCCAGCCCCCGTATCTGCATGCGCGCCCTCGCCTCCACTGTCGCTCCCGCGCTCGGCGGGCACAGTCACAGGTGATGCATCACTGCGCTTTCGTTTACCGGTACTCGCAGTCTCGGAACCCATACCAGTGTGCGCATCGCCTCCACTGGACTCTGCAAGACTCGCAGATCCCGCCCGAGATGACACGGTGGACGAGCGCGCGGAGCCCACACTTCCCTCCTTGGTCACTGCAGAGGATACGACGTCATAATCGTTGAGGTCAGGGTCCTTCCCCGGTGTTGCGCTTCGCATGTCGACCACCTCAAACTCGCCGTCGGTCCCGTCACCCTCTTCTTGCGCTCGCTCGCTCGTCCGACCCCCCCTCCTCCCCGTGCTCCCCTGTCGCGTGGCCTCGCGCGGTCGGCCAGAGCGGCTGGACGGCCCAGGGCCAGACTCGGCTGCAAGCAAAGAGCGTCCGGGTCAAGATCAAATCCGGCGCCCATATACACTAATGCCTCACCGTCCATGCTCTCCCCGTCCTGGAGTATAGGGCGCATGCGCATGTCCACAACGGGTATGGCGTATTCCGCGGCGTCCGTCGCGTCGACCACCGGGGCGTTGCCTACACGCACAAATTCAATCGGGAGCAATTGCGGAAACCACGATGCGGCGGCGACGACGAAGGACACCGTGAAGGTGACGACTACGACATCTCCTCTCGTTAGCGAATCCGGTTCGCACTTCCGTATATCCCTGACAACCCCGTCTTCGAGCGCCAGGACAGCGGGGCGCGCCGGATTCGCGTGGTACACTGTCGCACGGCGCTCCGCCTCCACGACCCATTCGTGTATGTAAGACGGAGTTCGCGGCTTCGGTTCCCCCTTGTTCATGCGAATGAACATTGGCGTGCGCATCCAGTACCGCTTTGTGAAATTTGGGTCCTGTCCGCTCTGGTAATCCCTCCGTTTCAAATTCGTCGGATTGAAGTCCTTCACGGTGCACATATAATCCTCGAGCATCTACGGGCGTCGTCCAAAATCACAGCCTCAATGCCTCGGATGTACCTAACTCACATTCTGCAGGTGGAAGAATGTCTTGTCATTTGTAGTATCGAACGCGTACGCGTAGTTGCATCTATAGTTCGCGTATCTCTCGCTGCACGACCGAGATGTCCATGTGAGGCCACCTCGCGTCTTCCCATGGGACACGATACTCACAATCGTTCTGCAGGTACACCCTCCGGAACCTTTTGGCCATACGGTACGAGGTTGCCGGTGTAGTAGTCATCGGCCATACTGAAGATGCCACAGAAGCTGAACACCGCCACCCGATCCGTCCCGGGTACGTAAAACTGCATTGGCGCACGTCCGTGAGACCAAAGGTGCAATACACTGGCACGTCATACGCCTATACTCACGGTCCACCGAGAGCTCGTCTCAGTCGTGGTCACCACGGATTGTTAACAACTGCCCACGTAGGTGGGGAAATTCTCGTGGAAGACCTGCCAACTCGATATACAAATACAAATGGCCCACCTCATTGAGAATCAATGACACTATGGATTTTCAATGGGAGTGGGGCTTTTGTAGTAGTGTATTAACAATTGTGCCACATTTGTAAATGAGATGCATGAATAATGCCCCCACGTATGATACACAATAGCTGGATCGTACATGGACGTGGGTGGTTTGCATATCCCTGCAATACACAATCCACCCACGTCCAATGTATAATAGCTGAATTGTAGATGGACGTGGGTGATTTGTAGATGCCTCTGATATACAATCTGCCCACGTCTGATGTACAAAAGCTGGATTGTAGATGGACGTGGGCAGTTTGTAGATGTCAATAGCTGGATTGTAGATGGACGTGGGTGCTTTGTACATGCCTCTGATATACAATCTGCCCACGTCTGATGTACAATAGCTGGATCGTACATGGACGTGGGCGGTTTGTATATCCCTGTGATACACAATCCACCCACGTCCAATGTACAATAGCTGAATTGTAGATGGACGTGGGTGATTTGTAGATGCCTCTGATATACAATCTGCCCACGTCTGATGTACAAAAGCTGGATTGTAGATGGACGTGGGCAGTTTGTAGATGTCAATAGCTGGATTGTAGATGGACGTGGGTGATTTGTAGATGCCTCTGATATACAATCTGCCCACGTCTGATGTACAAAAGCTGGATTGTAGATGGACGTGGGCAGTTTGTAGATGTCAATAGCTTGATTGTAGATGGACGTGGCAGTTTTGTAAATGCCTCTGATATACAATCAGCCCACGTCTGATATACAATCAGCCCACGTCTGATATACAATAGCTGGATTGTATATGAACGTGGCAGTTTTGTATATGAACGTGGCAGTATTGTATATGCCTCTGATATACAATCTGCCCACATTTAACTTGATTGTATATGGACGTGGCAGTTTTGTACATGCCTCTGATATACAATCAGCCCACGTCTGATCTACAATAGCTGAATTGTATATGAACGTGGCAGTTTTGTACATGCCTCTGATATACAATCTGCCCACATTTAGCTGGATTGTATATGGACATGGCCACTTTGTAGATGCCACTTTTGTATTACAACTACTATCTGGGCACTTTCTAGCGCTTTTTGGGCTCCTATTTGGGCGCTTCTTCAACGCTTTTGGGCGCTTTTTTGGCTGTTATCTGGGCGCTTTTTTGGCTGTTATCTGGGCGCTTTTTTGGCTGTTATCTGGGCGCTTTTTGGGTTCCTATTTGGGCGCTTTTTGGGCGCTTTTTTGCGTCCAAATAGGGCAGGCATATTCAACACCTTCCTGCCCTCCTCTTCTGGGGCCCTATTAGGGCACCCTGTTGGGCCAAAAATATACATAGCATGTATGTATATGCCATAGTACATCTCTGTGTGCATAGTGATGCAATAGTGCAGGGAAAATAACCAAAAAATGCGACCCTAGGCCAAGGGCCACCAGGAGGGGACCACTGCAGGGTGGCTGGCCTGGCTTCCTCTGGTCCAATTTCTGTGAGTAATATATCATTGGAGAGGTGCTTGAAAGGGCTTTTTAACGCATATTTTTGCAGGAGGAACCATGCAAAATTGGTAGAAATATGGATCATCGCATTTTCGCCAAAAATGGCCATTTTGTTTCCTTGATTGCTCAGCACACAGGTGTCCCCTCATGTTTTCCTTGGTACCGTTCAATTCGCGTTTTCAAGGGCTTTCTAACAGTAGTACATACATGGCATTCTGACCACATGCATTGACATCCTTCTCCTGCCCCTCCCTCACTTTACCACCTCATAGCTCCTGCAGTTCTTTGTCTTTCTCTGTGAAGTCTTTTGATATCTGTAGTATACATACAGAACTATGTATTTATTGCTTTTTACGCCCTAATATGGCCTATCCCCAATGGAATCCATCTAGGTGCATTTTCGCACTTTTCAGATTCTCCCCTCCATATCTCTGCACCCAGAGCAGCTATTGCCTTTGTTCTTTTCGCATTTTGTGCCTGGACATTGCTACTACATGTCTGTAGAAGCTCATTTTTATCGAATGCAGCGATCAGAATTGAGCTCCTTATCAGCTGTGGCAGGCAGATCCTGTTTTGGCTTACATTCAGGGCATTATTTTCTGATCAGATAGCACATTCATATTCTACTCGTCTATAGCTACCTGTAACA